>PVIY010017575.1:19290-49388 GCA_004026745.1 Myrmecophaga tridactyla | reverse complement strand
TATTCAAAACTTAAAACTTCTTAAATATTTTTCTATATTTTATGATAACTCTGTTCTTGAGGTTATTGATGTCTATTTTATCTGTATGGTGTCTTACTCCCAATTCCACTTGCTCAGTGATGTCACATTGGTAGCTTCAAAATCAACAATGATAGAATTATTTGCCCCACAGAGACTGGTGAAGGCTACAAATCTGGGCTTGATTTATTGTTCTGTTAATGTCCAGACCAGGAGCCAGCACGTTTTTCTATAAAGGCTAGAAGAATAAGTATTTTCAGATTTATGTGCCTATGTTCTGTCATAGCAACTCAACTCTGCCACTGCAGCACAAAGAAACCATAGACCATATGTCAGTGAATGAGCATAGGTGTGTTCTAGTAAAACTATCTACAAAAATAGGCAGCAGGCTGGACTTTGCCTGTGGGCCATAGTTTCCTGACTCCTGATCTAGACTTGAGAAAGTGAAGAAAGAAATGCTAATAATGCCCATTAAATATAAAAATGAATATTGCCTCTATAGTAGTAACATTGTGAATAGCACAAAAAATTGAGGACATATTCTTCAAGAACAAGTTACTTTCATCATGGACAAACAAATGAAGTTTTATCACATGTCTGTTTTTGTTACTTTCATTTGATTTAATTCAAAGAAAAATATTAGCCATCATTCATGGTCAAAATATACTTGCTCATCAATTGCAACCATTAGTTTGCTACAGAAACAAGATTTTCACAAAAATCAATGAAAGCATTCTCTAAGAATCAGTTGAGGACATGGAATTTAGTACATTCTTTGTATCAGTAAAATATATAATAAACTTATGTATATATATGCGCATACTTTTTGTGCTGGTTTGAAAGTAAGTATCCCAGAAAAGCCATATTTTAATCCTGATCCAGTCTTGTGGGAGCAGTCATTTCTTTTAATCCCAATTCAATAAGATAGGGTGGAATCTCTTGATTAGATTATCTCCATGGAAATATGACACGCCCAATTGTGGGTATTCACTTTTGATTAAATGGAGATGTGACTCCACCCATTCCAGGTGGGTCTTGATTAATTTACTGGAATCCTTTAAAAGAAGAAACATTTTGGAGAAACTTCAGAAACAACAGCGCCTAGAGAAAACAGAAGCCTCAGAGCCAACAGAAAGAAAACAGAAGCTGCAGAGCCGACAGAAACTACACAGCAGAGCTGACACAGATGCAGACACATGGAGAACAGAGACACGGATGTTTGGAGATGCTTGGAGCCCAGCAGACATCTCCATGAGCTGTTAAGCAAGTCAGAACCTGGAGAGGCAGATGCCAGCCACCTGACTACCCAGCTTACAAAGGTGTTCCTAACCCATGGATCTTCCTTGAATTAAGGTAACCTCTTATCGCTGCCTTAATTTGGGCATTTTCATTGCCTTAGAACTGTAAACTTATAACTTGTTAGATTCCCCCTTTTTAAAAGCTGTTCCTGTTCTGGTATATCACATTCCAGCAGCTTGCAAACTAAAATACTTTTATTTGTTCAGAGAAAAAAGGCATTTACCAGCATTCCACAGTTCATGTCTAGGGGTCCCACACTAAAGCCCACACTCCTCCTTCAGTGGCTCATAGCGGAGACAGAGGCTTGAAGTCCACGGCCCTCAAAACCTCAGCCTGCCATGGGCCACCACCATGATTTACTCCATACTCGAGAACTACTGACAATAGCCCAATAGTCAAGAACTGATACAACTGACTTACCCCTTCTCCACATTTGAACAAAAATTGGCAAAAAATTAATATCTTGGCTTTGCAGATATCATTTCCCAATATGTACCTTGTTGGTTAACTCCATCCATAATGTCCCTTTAAAAAATAAAACAGATATTCTTAATTTTGATTTAATCAAATCCATCCTTTTTCTTCTCCTTTCTGATTTGTGTTTTTTAGGTCATCTTAAGAAGATCTCCCCTCCCTGTGTTGACAAACATATTCTCTAATGTTTTCTTAGATTAGTTTTATGGTTTTACTTTTTATATTTTTAGTTTTTCTGTCCATCTGGTGTTTATCTTTGACTATGTTGAGATGTGTCTCCAACTGCATTTTTCTCCATTACAGTGAACCAATTTTCCCATTGGTTCATCCTTTCCATATTGGTTCATCCTTTCCAATTTTCCCATTGGTTCATCCTTTCCATATTGGTTCATCCTTTCCAATTTTCCCACTGGTTCATCCTCTCCATAACATATATCAATTCAGATAGATAGATAGATGACAGATAAAAATAGACAGATAGGTGGATGGATGGGTGAATGGCTGGATAGAGAGATAGATAAATGATAGGGTGGTAGTTTGAAGCCTTATGTACCCCAGAAAAGTTGATGTTCTTTTAACCTGTTCCTGTGGGTGTAGACTTATTGTAGGTGGGAACTTTTGATTAGGTTATGACAGTTGAGGAGTGACCCAGGGTTGGTCTTAATCCACTTCATAGAGCCCCTTATAAGAGAAATGAAATTAAGAGAACAAACAGAAAAAAAAACCCAGCCCAGAGAGCTGAGAGAGGGAGCCACTGAAGCTAGAAGCTGAAAGCAATGAGGCTGGGGAGAGAAGGACCAGCAGACATTGCCATGTGCCTTGCCACGCGACAGAGGAACCCAGACGCTGGAAGCCCATGTTCAGAGTCCAGGTATTGTCCTGTTGATGCCTTGAGATGGACATTTTCACAACCTAAGAACTGTAAATTGTAAATTAACAAATTCCCATTGTAAAAGCCAACTCATTTCTGGTATATTGCAGTCAGTAAACCAGAAAAGGTAGGTAGGCAGATAGACTGATAATCTATTTTTGGCTCTGTATTCTGTCTTTGTGCCCCTACCATGCTATTTTTTAAAAAAATTATATGGGCTTTGTTGAATTTTCCTTTATTTTTCTCTTTCAAAATTGACTTGGCTTATTATGACTCTTCTTCCGCAAACTTTGAGATAATTTTGTCAATGTTTCTGCTGTAATTTTATTTGGCAGGTCATTGAATTTATAGACTTAAAAGTTAATTGGGAGATAATTGAAATCTTAAAATAGACACCCCATTCATGACATTTCTCATTTCTCCCATTATTCAAACTTTCCTTTATATCCTTTGTGCTGGTTTGAAATGATGTATGTACCCTAGAAAAGCCATATTTTAATCCTAATCCCATTTTGTAAAGGCAGCCATTTTTTCTAATCCCTATTCAGTATTGTATGCTTGAAACTATAATTAGATCATCGCCATGGAGATGTGATTTAATCAAGAGTGGTTGTTAAGCTGGATTGGGGGAGATGTGTCTCCACCCATTTGGGTGGGTCTTGATTAGTTTCTGGGGTCCTATAAAAGAGGAAACATTTTGGAGAAAGTGAGAGATTCGGAGAGAGCAGAGCAGAACGACATAGCCATAAGAAGCAGAGTCCACCAGCCAGCGACCTTTGGAGATGAAGAAGGAAAATGCCTCCTGGGGAGCTACATGAAGCAGGAAGCCAGGAGAAGAAGCTAGCAGATGACTCTGTGTTTGCCATGTGCCTTTCCAGATGAGAGAGGAACCCTGAACTTCATCAGCCTTCTTGAACGAAGGTGTCTTTCTCTGGATGCCTTAGATTGGACATTTCTATAGACTTGTTTTAATTGGGACATTTTCTCGACCTTAGAACTGTAAACTAGCAACTTATTAAATTCCCCTTTTTAAAAGTCATTTCATTTCTGGTATACTGCATTCCAGCAGCTAGCAAACTAGAACATCCTTCAATTGAGTTTTTTTTTTTTTTTAATTAAAGAAGGTATGGGTATAGGGAGCAATCATGCATAAAACACAGTATTCTCATATGCCATCCTATTATTAACACCTTGCATTAGTGTTATTGATGAAAACACATTTTTATAATTAACTATAGTCCATGGTTCAAATTAGGGCTCATAGTTTTATACATTCCCATAAACCTTTTTTGCTTGTTTGTTTGTTTTTGGGTTTTTTGGTAGGCTGTATGGCAGGGTCACATTTTATTCTTTTTCCATGTGAGTATTCTGTTGTTGCAGCACCATTTTTTGAATTTTTGTTGTTGTTTTTTTGGTTTTGTTTGTTTGTTTGGGAAGTGCATGGGCGGGGAATTGAACCCTGGTCTCCTGCATGGCAGGCGAGAATTCTACCTCTGAACTACCCTTGCACCCCCCATAGACTTTTAAAAAACATTTTTTATTGTGAACTATAACATATATCAAAAAAAGCAATAATTTTCAAAGTACATTTAACAAGTAATAACAGAACAGATTTCAAAGTTTAGTATGTCACCATTCCACATTTTCAGATTTTTCCTTCTAGCTGCTCCAAAACACTGGAGGCTAAAATAAATATCATTATCGTGTGATTCAGCACTCATACTCGTTTGTTAAATCCTATCTTCTGTGTTAGAACTCTTCCTTCTCCTGTGTTCCAACTCCCAATTTATAGGGGTCTTTGGGCTATGCCCATTCTAACTTTTTCATGTTGAAAAGGGGTGTCAACAATATAGGACAGGAAGATGGAATTAGTTGGTGTTCTTGGAGAGGCTGGCCCCTCTGGGTTTCAGGGTTTATATGGTCTAGGAACCCTCTGGAGGTTACAGGTTTCAGGAACGTAACTTAGTATATGAAACTTTTGTAACGTCTCAATTAGAGCCCTAAGTGTCCTTTAGAGTTAACAGGGATGATGTTTATTAGAGTTTGGTAAACCATGGCAATTAGCAATATCTAGCTGAAGCTTGTATAAGGGTAGCCTCCAGAGTAGCCTCTCAACTCCATTTGAAGTCTCTTAGCCACTGATACCTTTTTTTGGTTATATCTTTTTCTCCCTTTTAGTCATTATCAAACCCTAGGTGCCAGGGCCAGGCTCATCCCTGGGAGTCATGTCCCACGTTGCCAGGGAGGCTTTCACCCCTGAATGCCATGTCCCATGTATGGGAGAGGGTAATAATTTTCTCTGAGGAGTTGCAATTCCATGGACTTTTACAAAAACGTTTATGCTGGTAACATATATACAATCTAAAATGTCCTCATTTAACCACATTCAAATATATAATTCAATGCTATTATTTACCTTCCTAGTGTTGTGCTACGACCACTACCACTAACACCACCATCCATTACCAAAACTTTTCTATCATCCCAATTAGAAACTCTGTACAATTGAAGCATTAACTCCCTATCCCCTACCCCCACCCTGTACCCACGATGTATAGTCTAGATTCTGACACTCGGAGTTTGCTTATTCTAATTGTTTCATACCAGTGACAATATACAATATTTGTCATCTTGTGTATGGCTTATTTCACTCAACCTGATGTCTTCAGCATTCATCCATGTTGTCCCATGTATTAGAATTTCACTCCTTTTTGCAGAATGAATAATATTCCAATCAATAATATTCCACTGTGTGTATATACCACCATTTGTTTATCTATTCATCAGTTGATGCACACTTGGGTGGCTTCTCTCTTTTGGCAATTGTCAATAATGCTGCTATGACTATCGGTGTGAAAATATCTGAGTTCCTGCTTTCTATGATTTTGCGTATAAACCTAGAAGTAGGGTTGCTGGGCGTTCTAGTCTGCCAAAGCTGCCAGGATGTAACATACCAGAGATGGATTGGCTTTTAATAAAAAAGGATATATATAGTTAAAAACATATAGTTCTTCAGAGGAAAGGCAGCTCTCTCATTTAAACATGCAGCCAATTAAATCAAACATCATTCATTGCAGCAGTCACGCCTCCTAGCCGACTGCAGATGTAATCAGCAATAGAAGAGGTTCACATGCCACTGGCTCATGTCCACAGCAATAGAACTAGGCACCTTCACCTGGCCAAGTTGACACCTGAACCTAACTACCACACTGGGCCATATGATAATTCTGCACTTAATTTTCTGAGGAATTGACAAACTGTCTTCCACAACTGCTGCACCTTTTTACATCTCACTAACAATATATAAGTGTTCTTATTTCTCCACATCCTCCCCAACATTTGTAATTTTCTATTTTTTAATAGTAGCTTTCGAATGGGTGCGAAATGATATCTTGCAGTTTTTAACTTGCATTTCTTTAATGGTTAATAATGTTGAGTTTATCTTCACGTGTTAATTGGCCATTTCTATATCTTCTTTGGAGAAATGGTTTTTTCAAGTCCTTTGCCCATTTCTAAAATTGGGTGGTTGGGGACTTCTGGGAAGATGGTGCAACGCAATGGAGTAAATTCTCTCCTGCCCGGTGGAACAAGATAGCGGATGGGGAGAAAATGACCGGGACTGCAGTCCCAGGGTGTGAGTAAACAGACAAGGTCTCTAAGGTATTTGGGGAGGAGAGAGGCGGGGGGTCCGGACAGGGAAAGCCAGATGACCGATGGATCATTATCCCCACGAGGGGTGGGCTGCAGCGCGAGGGGAGGTGCGGCTAGGAGGAGACTGATCCTCTCTCTGCTCCAGCCTGCACCAGGTGAGAGCTGGGAAAACATGCAGTGCAGCTCCAGAGCTGACAGCGCCCTCGGGGAGCCCGCACGCGACCGCGGGGATCCGGCCTGCAAGTGCTGAAGCGATTGCCCGGCTGGGTGCCGAGAATAGCCGGCCTCACAAACGCGGTGTCTGACTGACCAACCGGCGCCTGGCACTGCATGTCGGCTGATTCCCGGACGCGGCTCGGCCTCCCGGTCCTATAGCCCACCAGCCGTCACCGGTCAGGGGCAGCCCACAAGCGGTGCTCTCTGTCTTCCAGCTCCTGCAGTCCAGGGGGGGTGGGCCTGAGGGAGGAGGAGTCTCAGGTGCGCCACCTGCTGGCCAGAAATGGAAAGTGCAGAATGGCTGCTGCAGTCGGGGAGTGGGGTGCCTGAGGGGAGGCGATGCCTCGGGATTACCACCTGTTGGGCAGAATGGGTAAGCACAGGCAGGCTAACCCCCTATCTACCTTGGTTTTTATTTTTTTCTTTAATATTCTTAATTTATATATATAGTATTTACATTTTCATTGATTATTTTTACTTATTTTATATATATTTTATTATTCTATCTTATTTTATTCATTTTTTAGTTACTTTCTTTTTTTTCTTAAATTTACTCTCCCTTTGGTGGGCACCAGTCTTTCATTTCCAACATATCTTGGGGTGTCTCCTTCTGCCTTTGTGGTCCACTACTGTTCAGGTTTGGGTTTTTTGTTGTTGTTGTTGTTCTTTTTTCATATTTTTATTATATTATTTTATTTTTTTCTTTTTGGGGGGTGCCTAGGCTGGAAATCAAGCCCAGTTTTCCTGTGTGGTGGGCATTGGTTCTACCATTGAAGTACTTGTGCACCCCAGCCTAGCTTTTAATGGGTCCTCAAATTGAATTGTATCCCCTACATGAGATCCAGGCCTCTGTTTAGTGAGGAAAAGCCGACAAACCAAGTACAAAAAGAAAACTTCAATGCAAAACCAAGTAAATACAAATTTTAGATGAGTGAAGGAAACCAACTTGCAAAATAATCTTTTGAAGATAATCAAATGCCCCAAATGCAGAAAATCACAAAGCATGTGAAGATCCAAGCAGAAATGGCCCAGCCAAATGACCAAATCAAAACTCCAGAGGGGACACAGAATATGCAATAACTACTCAAGGATATCTATAGAGAAATAAAGGATATCAGGAAGACACTAGAAGATCATAAAGAAGAATTTGAAATATTAAATACAGAAATGGCAGATCTCACAGAAGTGAAAGATACAGTAGATGAAATTAGAAATATACTAGATACACGTGATAGCAGATTCAAAGAAGCAAAAGGAAGAATAAGTGAACTAGAAGATAGAACAATTGAACTCAAGTACACAAAAGAACAAATGGCAAGGAAGATGGAAAAAATGGAGCTGGACCTTAGGGAAAGGATAGACAAGAGGCATACAAATGAATCACTGGTGTCTCAGAAGGAGAAGAGTAAAAACACAAGAAAAATATCAGTCAACAAGATAGAACACATTAACAAAGCAAAAGGGGGAAATCACGTGATCATATCGAGCGATGCTGAAAAAGCATTCGCCAAAAACCAGCATCCTTTCCTAATAAAAACACTTCTAAAGTTAGGAATTGAAGGAAACTTTCTCAATATCACAAAGGACATAGATGAAAAACCCATAGCCAGCATCATACTTAACGGTGAGAGACTGAAATCATTCCCCCTAAGAACAGGAATGAGACAAGGATGCCCAATGTCACCACTTTTATTCAACATTGTACTAGAAGTCCCAGCTGAAGTGATTAGACAGTAGAAAGAAATAAAAGGTATCCAAATAGGCAAGGAAGAAGTAAAACTTTCATTATTTGCAGATGACATGATCCTATTCTTAGAAACCCCAAGAAATCTATAACAAAGCTACTTGAGCTTACAAACAAATTCAGTGAAGTGATGGGATACAAAATTAATGTACAAAATCAGTAATGTTTCTATACACAAACAATGACCTAACTGAAAAGACAATTAAGGGAAAAATTCCATTCAGAATAGCAACCAAAAGAATCAGGTATCTAGGGATAAGCCTAGATGTCAGGGATGTCAAGGACTTCCACACAGAAAATTACAAAAAATTGCCCAAAAAATTTTTTTAATGACCTAGATAGATGGAAAGACATTCCATGTTCATGGATTGGAAGGTTGAATGTTGTAAAGATGTCAATTCTATCCAAACTGATCTGTAGATTCAACGCAATACAAATCAAAATCCCAACAACCTACTTTGAAGACTTGGAAAAGCTGGTTATCAAATTTATTTGGAAGGGAAAGAGACCCCAAATAGCCAAAGATATCCTGAAAAAGAAGAGTGAAGTAGGAGGACTATCACTTCTCAACTTTAGAGTTTACTATGAAGCTACAGTGGTCAAAACAGCACGGTACTGGCACAAAGATAGAAGTAGTAACCAATAGACTCAAATTGAGAGTGCAGAGATAGACTATCAAGTCTATGGACAATTGATCTTCGACAAGGGGGCCTTGTCAAAGAATGAAAGAGGACCCCTACCTTACACCCTATACAAAAATTAACTCAAAATTCCCTAGAATGAGCTGAGACTCAGCATCAAGGGATTGAGAAAACCTTCTCGACCAAAAGGCAGAAGAGTGAAATGAGACAAAGTGTAAATGGCTGAGAGATTCCAAACAGAGTCGAGAGGTTATCCTGGAGGTTATTATTACGCATTAAGTAGCTATCACCTTGTTATCCAAGATGTAATGGAGAGACTGGAGGGAACTGCCTGAAAATGTAGAGCTGTGTTCCAGTAGCCATGTTTCTTGAAGATGATTGTATAATGATACAGTTTTCACAATGTGACTGTGTGATTGTGAAAACCTTGTGTCTGATGCTCCTTTTATCCACCTTGTCAACAGATGAGTAGAACATATGGAATAAAAATAAATAATAGGGGGAACAAATGTTAAAATAAAATTTAAAAATTAACTCTAAATTGATTTAAAAACTAAATGTAAGTCAGTACCATAAAACTTGTAGAAGAAAATGCAGGGAAACATCTTCAAGATCTAGTAATAAGAGGCAGCTCCTTAAACTTTACACCTAAAGCACAAGCAGCAAAAGAAAAAATAGGCAAATGGGAACTCCTTAAGATCTAGCACTTCTGTGCCTCAATGGACTTCATTAAAAAGGTAAAGAGGCAGCCAACTCAATCAGAGAAAATATTTGGAAACTGCATATCAGATAAAGGTTTGATATCCTGTGTACATAAAGAAATTATACAGCTCAACAACAAAAGAACAAACAACCCAATTATAAAGTAGGCAGAGGATATGAATAGACACTTTTCTGAAGAGAATACAGATGGCTCAAAAGCACATGAAGAGATGCTCATTTTCATTAGCTATAAGGGAAATGCAGATCAAGATATCAACTCATACCTATAAGAATGGCTCCTATTAAACAATCAGAAATCTACAAATGTTAGAGATAATGGGGAGAAATTGGAACACTTATTCACTATTGGTGTAATGTACAATGGTGCAGCCAGTGTGGAAGACAATTTGGTGATTCCTCAGAAAACTAAATATTGATTTGCCCGATAACCCAGCAATACCAATCCTTAGTATATACCCAGAAGAGCTGAGGGCAGTAACATGAACAGACATTTGCACACTGATGTTCATAGCAGCACTATTCACAATTGCCAAAGTATGGAAACAACCCAGTGCCCATCAACAGACAAGTGGATACACAAAATGTGGAATATACATATGATGGAATATTATACTACAGTACGATGAAGTGAGTGCCCAAAGCATATGACAATGTGGATGAACCTTAAAGGTATAATGCTGAGTGAAGTAAGTCAGGCAAAAAAGGACAGATACTATATGATTTCACTATTATGACTCTGGTAAAGGTAATCTCAGAGGTTACACTGTAGAATATAGCAGACCTAGAGGTACACAAAAACTAGAGATGGGGGAAAGGCTACCCAAAGTGGTTGAATCTAAATACAAGGGAATGGAAAGAAGTGATGGTAACTAATTAGTGGGTCTATAAGTAACATTGCCATATTGAAGGTGAATATGATTGAATGGGGGTGTATAGTGCCATGTATTCCACTGATTAACTCTATAATTATAAATAAGTTCTCGCATGAACTATTTCAATGGTTCAATAGTGGACAAAGAGTTAATAGTAGAGGGATATGGGGGGAAACTAAAAATGCATGCCATGGCCAGTAGTTAACAGGAAGACCTCAACAGTATCACAGCACTATCACGGGCAACTAATTGTGGATGGAGAGACAAGCGATAAGGCGTAATTTGATTTGATAATTAGTGACGTTGTGTTTGCCGGTTCTTTGTCATTATGGACCAATGAAAATTTTCTAAAATTGAGAGTGCTGCTGATTGTACAGCCAAGCGAGGATACTGTAAGACATGGTTTGTCTGCTATGGTCATGATCCACGATGCTCAATAGATGGAGGGAGCCAAAGGATACAAGGTCTGAGAAGCACAATGGCAAACAGTGATACATTTATATGATGGAATATGGTGTGGCTACAAGAAGGAAGGACATTGAGAGGCACACAATGAACCGAATAAACCTGGGGGGTAATGTGTTGTGCAAAATAAGCCAGAAACAAAAGAACAAACATACTAAGGTCTCTCTCAGAAAATACTTATAAGAAAATGGGAGCCTAGCTTGTCAGCCCTGATAGCAGCCACACTTAATCTGAAATTGTACGTGTATTTCTCAATTCTGAGACACTGAGCTTTAAGTGTACCTGCTGGTATTTCCCTGGAATTTTGAGCAACTCTGTGACACCTAAGACCCAGAAATGGAGTGCTGCAGCCCTGAAAGTTAGCATAGCTATATACGATAACAATTAAAGTAACTGAAAAGGAGATCAGGCCTCAATTAGAGTTTAAAACGAAGGAAATCCAGCTGAGTCCAACATAAATTAGAATGCAGGGTAAAAAATGATATTGTACGTACTCTAGACCTTCAGCTACTGTGTGAGACAAAAGGCAGAGAGGTTTATTATATCTAGAAACCTTAATTTTCAGTAAGACACAATCTAAATCAACCTGTCTAAAAAATAAAAATAAAAATAAATAAATAAATAAATAAACCTGTCTGGGTAGCTCATTTAAACAACCCAAACTCCTGGAGTCCAGAATGGAAGTGAGGCCTTGTAATTGTGTATAGCTTAATGTAATACGTGGTTACATCCCATACTATGGTGGCAGTATTGGTAGGATTCCTTGAGGGTCCAAAGGGGGTAGAATATATATATATATTTAAGTTTAACTATTTAGGAAACCCCAGGTACCCTCTCAACCATTGGGGACTCCCAATAAAATATGGTAAGCCCTTAATTTAAAAAATACATATTTTTATTGAGAAATCTTCACACACATACAGTCCATACATAGTATCCATTCAATGGCTCACAATATCATTACATATGTGACGTGTATTCATCACCGTGGTCATTTTTAGAACGTTTGCATCACTCTAGAAAAAGAAATAAAAAGAAAAAACTCATACATTCCATACCCCTTACTCCTCCCTCTCATTGACTACTAGTATTTCAATCCACCCAATTTTTTACCTTTTATCTCACCCATTATTTATTTATTAGCCTTATTTTTTTACTCATCTGTCCATACCCTGGATAAAAGAAGCATCAGACCCAAAGTTTTTACAATCACATGATCACATTGTAAAAGCTATTATCATTATACAACTGCTTCAAGAATCAAGGCTACTGAAACGCAACTCAACACTTTCAGGTACTTCCCTGAAGCCACTGCAATGCAACATAAACTAAAAAGGGAGCCTCTGGGGGTGACTATGAGAGATCAAATAGAGTCAAGAGGCTATTTGGAACTACTCTTATGCAAGCTTCAGTTAGACAGTGCTGATTGCCAGGGTTTGCTAAACCCAACCAACGTCACTTTTTTTTTTACATGGGCAGGCACCGGGAATCAAACCCGGGTCCTCGGGCATGGCGGGCATGGGGGCTGAGCCACCCTGGCCCGCCCCCACATCACTCTTTACTCTTAAGAACACCTAGCGCTCAAACTGAAACTCTATAAAAGTTTCATGTACCAAGTTTGCTTTCCTGGAACCTATAATTTCTAGAGAGTTCCTAGGCTAAATAAATTCTGAAACCCAGAGGTTACCAGCCTCTCCAAGATTATCAACTAATTTCAATCCCCCATCCTTTAGTGTCGACACCCCTTCTTTAGTGTCACCCCTTCTGAAAAAGTCAGAACGGGCATTGCCAAAATAACCCTATAAGATTGGAAGAAGGGTCAAAGGAGAAGGAGGAGGTATAACAGAGAAAATAGGATTTAACAAATGAGTATGACCGCTGAATCACTATATTGAAATTTCTTTTAGCCTCCAGTGTTTTGGAGCAGCTAGAAGGAAAAATCTGAAATAGTGGAATGGTAACCCATAACAAATACTGAAATCTGTTCTGTAACTACTTGTTGAAGTGTACTTGGAAAATTATCATTTTTTCTTTCTCTTCTTTGTATATATGTTATATTTCACACACACACACACACAAAACATTAAAAAAAAAAAGAACATGGCTTTTCTGGGGTACGCAACAGATTCAAACCAGCACGTTGCTTTTGTTTTTGGTGTCCAGTCTAAGAAACCATTGCCTAATACAAAGTCCTGAAGATTACTGTCTTTCAGGGGTTTTATAATTTTGGTCCCACATATTTTTCTTAATAATTTTTTTTCTTAGAGAAGTTGTGGGTTTACAAAAAATCATGGATAAAATATGGTCCTTGTCTTGCACAGTACTTATCCAGCACTGAAATGAAGGCTATATAGGTTCATAAAATGAGTTAGCTTTTTCTCTTTTTTTTTATTTTCTGGAAATCTTGCAAAAGCAGGGGTTATCAACTCCTTGAAAGTTTGGTAGAACTCTTCTATAAAGTTGAGTGGAGTAAGGGTTTGTGTGTATGTGTGGGGAGGGAAGGTGTCTAATGAGAGTTTCAATTTTTAAATGGAAGTTAGCCTTTTCAAATTTCTGTTTCTTTTCACATCAATTTCAGTATTTTTTCTTATTTCCAATTTTTCAATTTTACTGACACATCGCTATTCACAATATTACCGTATTTTTAAAATCCCTGTTGTATCTGTTCTCACTAATATTTATTTGAATTTTTCCCCTTGATCAGACTTTGTCAGAGTTTTCTCTGTCTTACTAATTTTTCAGAGAATACATTTTAGGATCCTTTTTTTCCTTCTAACTCTCCACTTTTTTCCCTCTCTAATTCATTAATTTCTGTCCTGATTTTTATTATTTTGGGGCAGAGAAGAAGAAGGGAAAACAGAAAGCATGTCTCCCAGTCTTTGCAGATTGCCTTGGGCACGTGCTCTCCTTCAAGGATTGTGTAAATAAAGGGTCTAGAGAGTAGCTGTTGGCCAAAGCCCTGGTCCTCCCTGTACGTACTTCTTGTCTTGGGTATGCACGTGTGACCCTAGGAATTCCCCAGGGTGCATGGACACACATGTCCCCTCTTCAAATTTCTCACAGTCCCGGGCACTGCACTGCATAACTTACAGCCAGCAATCCCTTGCCCCAGACAGCATGGCTTGATTGCTTTCCCACCGTGCTCTGTAGGAGATTTTGGTGACCTGCCTTCTATACACAGGGCAAGTTCCCTCAGGCCACTACCAGACAGGTTGGGCCAGACATTTGGCTCCCAGTATGTGCTGAGGGTTACTCTGCTCCTCCAGACCTGGGACCAGGAATCCGCCCTAAGAGTGCTGGCTGGTTCTGTGCCAAGCTAGTGGGGGGTGGAGGATGGGGGATGGGGGGTAGGGGCCACAAGAGCCAACAGCTAGAATTTTAGCTCTGTATTATTATTATATACATCATCTGTTCTAATAGGGCTTATTTAGACAATGATAGATTTTATAAACATATTTATTCACCCTTACTTCCCATAACTCGTGGAATTTCCCTGGATTCATTTCTCTTCTTGTTGAAGGACTACCTCCAATAATATTTTCGCAATAGGTCTCAGTGTGGTAAGCCTGCTGAGGCCATATAGACCCCATAATATCTCAAATTTATTTTATGTCATGTTTAATTATAAATTTAAATGAACACAGAATTCAGTTACTTTTTTCCAAGAAAGCTATTTTTCATTAATACTGACACGGTATTATTCCATCATACACACTAGCATGGCTATTGATTAAAAACATGAAATATAACAAGCGTTGGTGAGGATGTGGAGAAATTGGAGCTCTCTGCCTTGCTGGTGGGAATTTAAAATGGTGTGACCATTGTGGACAATGGTTTGGTTGTTCCTCAAAAAGTTAAACATTATTAACATATGGCCCAGCAATTCCACTTCTAGAAATGTTACCAAAAGAACTGAAAGCAGGACTCCAGTGCTCCCGTGCACCAATGTTCATGGCATATTCACAG
This sequence comes from Myrmecophaga tridactyla, assembly GCA_004026745.1. Taxonomy (NCBI): domain Eukaryota; kingdom Metazoa; phylum Chordata; class Mammalia; order Pilosa; family Myrmecophagidae; genus Myrmecophaga; species Myrmecophaga tridactyla. The sequence goes on along the minus strand of PVIY010017575.1, from coordinate 34,448 downwards.
TACCTAAAATGTGGAAACAACCCAGATGTCTATCAGCAAATGAATGGATAAACAGCGTAGTGTTTACACATACTCTGATGGTTAGGCTCTGGCGTCAACTTGCCCAAGTGATGAGCCCCAGACTGGCCTGACCATTGCTGCAAGGATATTTCATGGCTGGATGATAAACTGGAAGGCTGGTGTATTAAAACATCAGTCAGTTGATTGCATCTGTGGCTGATTACATCTGCGATCAACTAAGGCTTATCTCCCACAATGAGATAAACCAGTCCACTGAAGGCTTAGCCAGTGGGCCTCTCCTGTAGAGTTCATCCAGAGCCTTCGTTGGAGCCATCAGCTTCACAGCCTACCCTGTGGATTTTGGACTCTTCCATTCCCAAGTTTGCGTGAGACACCTTTATAAATCTCATATTTTACAAATCTCTCCTGTTGGTTCTGTTTTACTAGAAGACCCTAACACACCTACAATGAAATATTATTCAGCCATAAAACAAAACAGTTATGATACATGTTACAATGTGAATGAAACACGAAAATATTATGTTGTATGAAATAAGCCCGACAAAATGACAAATACCATATGATCCCAATTACATGAAATATCTATAAAAGGCAAGTTTTTAGAGAAAGTAGATTAGAGGTTGCGAGGGAATGGGGTGGGACATCAGAAAGGGTAATTATTACTTAATGGGTACAGAGTTTCTGTTTTGAGTGATATAGTGGAGTTCTCTAGGGAAACAGAACCAAAAGGAGATATCTGTAAATACTAGGATATTTTATAAAAGTGTCATGCAACTGTGGGGATGCAAAAGTCCAAATTCCACAGGGCAGGTTGCAAACTGGCAATGCTGATAAAGGTTTTCAATAAATTCTCCAGAAGAGACTGTAGTTTGTAATCAGCTGTAGTTGCAATCAATGTGCTGATAATTTTTAAGTCCACAAAATGTCCTCGCAGCAACAGGCGGGCCAGTGCATCTGGGCACCATCACCTGGCTAAGTTGACGCACAACCTTAACCATCACAGGTGATGAAAAGTTTTGATAATGGCTGGTGTTGATGATAGCACAATATAGTAACTATAATCAATACCACGGAACTGTACTCTTAAAATCGTTAAAGTGGCAAATTTTATGTCATACATATGTTACCACAATAAAAAATATTATTAAACTCAATGACTCTTCATTTATGATAAAGATGAGTTTCTAGAATAATAAGATGATTCTGTGTTTTAGTTCTTCCGTTATTCACTAATATGGATTGAATTGTGTCTCCCCCCGCCACCCCCCCAAAAAAGATATGGTCAATTCCTAGCCTCAGTCCCTTGAATATGACCCTATATGCAAATAGGATGTTTGAAGATGTAATTAGTTGAGGCCAAACTGGATTAGGGTGAGTTCTAATCCAACATAACTGATGTCCTTAAAAGGAGCGGAAATTTGGGCATAGTCAGTAGGAATCAACCAGAGAGAAGACAGCCATGTAACAGAGGCAGAGATTGAGTTATGCCGTGGATTTCCAGCAAGCCACTGTCAGAACCCTATAGACATTAGAGGAAGCGTGGCTCTTCCAACACCTTGATTTCAGACTTCTAGCCCCCAAAACTCAGAGATTGTACATTGCTTTTTAAAAAGTCATCTATGATATGATAATCTGTTATGGCAGCCTCAGCATACTGAATTGTGCACTTAAAATGGTTAAAATGGAAAATTTTATGTTATATACATATTTTTTATCTTACCATAATCAAAAGAAAAGAAAGAACAAATGGCAGGATCCATGCAATGGAATATTATTCAGCCATAAAAAAGGAATGAAGTACTGATAGAAACTACGAAATGGATGAACCTTGAAAATACCATGCTCACTGAAAGAAGCCTGTCACAAGGAACCACATATCGTATGAATTCATCTTTGTCCAATGTCCAGAACAGGCAAATCCACAAAGACAGAAAGCAGATTAAAAGTTATCAGGAGCGGGGGGAGGAAGTATGGTGAGTGACTGTTAATGGGTACAGAGTTTCTTTTTGGGTGAAGAAAATGTTCTGGAATTACGTAACAGTGATGGTTACACAATATTGTGAATGTACTAAAAACCACTGAACTGTACATTTCAAGTGGGAGAACACTACATTGTGTGAACTATGTCTAAATAGAAGCCGAGAATCCCATGCAAAAAAGTTAAGGCAAAGAATCAGAAATGATAATGATTAGAATGCATTTGTGTACCTAGTTTGGAATTTTCCACTTTACCGACAGGAAGGCAAACACGAGCCTCTCATGGCACCTTCCTCCTGCCCGGGCTTGGCTGCCCCCACCCCACACCTTTGCTCAGCTCCGCCCAGCGCTTCCTGACCGTGGCCTCTCTGCCCATCTTCCACAGAGCTGACTCTGGCTGCACTGAGATGGGGCTGTCCCGGCCCCAGCTGTGGCTGAAGAGGCTCTGGGTGTTCTTGCAGGTGGCCTTACATGTGGCCATGGGCAAAATTCTACTGACTCTCTTCCCTGGGAGGGTCAAGCAGAACATGCTGGCCATGAGCCAGAGGGCCAACGGGACCAAGGACCCCCACTTCCCCTACAACAACTGGGGCCCAACTTTCTTCAGCATCCAGTACTTCTGGTTCGTCCTGAAGGTCCGTTGGCAGCGACTTGAGGACAAGACTGAGCAAGGGGGTCTGGCCCCAAACTGCCCTGTGGTTCGCCTCTCAGGCCAGAGGTGCAACATTTGGGACTTCATGCAAGGTCAGGTGGGCTTGAGGGGAGATTGGAATGCGGGTGGTAGAGCAGGGAGGGTGGGGTGGAAATTCTGAATTATTCTTCTTCTGCTCCAGCTGCTCCTTTTTTGGCATCTTGTCCTCTTCCCACTACCTGAAACAAGGAATTCTCCTGGAGTCCCTTTTTAATGGGCAGCACCGTCACCATCCCAGGCCCTCAAACCACACATCAGCCACAGTGACCTTTCAGTTCCTTGGACACTGCTCTTACCTTGCAGTCTGTTCTGCCTGGAATGCTCTTTGCCCACCTCTCTGCATGGTTAGCTCCTGTCCATCCTTCAGACTTCTGCTCAATGCCACTTCCTGCAAGAAGCGCTCCTGGCTGCCCTGGACGAGGTTAACTTCTATTATATGTTTGGTTAGCATCCTAAACTTTTTCTTATTACACCTGTCATAGTTTGTAACTATGTGTGGGGGGTTTTTCATGACAGTTGCCCCCACTAACCTGCAAGCTCTATGTAGACAGAGACCATATCTTTATCTATTGGACTCTTAAAGAACTCACCAATTAATTTCCTCTTTTTTGTCTTCACATCCTCCTCCTGTCTGAAGTTGGCTACCCCCACCCTGCATCTTTGCTCACCTCTGCCAGTGTCACCTAGCTGTGGTCTCTCCACCCATTTGCTACAAAGCTGCTCTGAGATGGGGCTGCTTGGCCAGGCTGCCTCCTCTCCCACTTGCCTTCTCTTCCAATCCAGCATGTGAATGGCTGTTGGATTACTCTTCCACGAGTGCATCCACTCCTCCCAGCTCAACAATCTTAAGTAACAGTGCTCAGCGTTTGGCATGAAGCACAGGCCTAGCATTCGAGGGCTTCTCCAATCAGGCTCCAGTCTATCTTTCCAATTTCATCTCCAAGTTTCCCCTCATTTCCTCCAGAAATGAACCATCTGTTGAGCCTCGTATGTCCCTTGTGCTTTCCTTTTTAATGTTAGCTTGCCCTTCCCCTCCTTTGCCAACAGTCCAAATATCCCTCATTTGTCAGGGTCCAGCTGTCAGGCCTCCTCCTCCACAAAGCCTCCTTGGATCCCTGCAGCTAGGCATGCTCTCACTCTCTTCTGGACTCATGGCTCTGAATTTGCTTCTCTTCTTAGGACACTGATTCTTCCTACCCAGCATCTGCTACCTAAGCACAAGTCTTATCTTCCCAACCATGGGGAGCCTCTGATTCATCTCTGAAATCTTCCACATGGCTAGCCCAGGGCCTGGACACAGCAGGTGGAGTAGAGAAGGTCCCTGAGGAAGTCACCTTTCCTAGTGTTTTCAAAGTGTATTCTTTGGAACCCAAGTTCTCCAAGATATGCTTTACTCATAAAAATCCCTGGTCAAAGAAGTTTGGGAAACTCCGCATATTGCATCTTCTTCCCGGAGATTCATGGTGCATGTCAGCAGACAAAAGGTTCTGAGAAGCCTTGAAGATTAAACAAACAAACTTTTAAAAGCTTTAACACAGCACTATCCAGTTCTTCACAGAAATCACCCCACACACCCACACTCACATCTACAACTTCTCACCCAAGGAAATACTTATTATCATTGTATTGGTTCCAAAGAACACTCTTTGGGAACGGCTGACCTAATCAAACCCTCTTGTTTTAGAAGGAAAATGAAGAAAACTGAGAAGCAAAGGTAACAGAGCCAGTGAGTGACCCAAATTCTGGCTTTCTTCCTATCATTTATTCAATGTACCTCAACATTGAGTGAGCACCTACTATATGCTAAACCCTCAGCTAGAAGCCAGGAACTCAGAGAGTTAGGTAAGATCTTGAGCCTTTGATCAAGGAGTTTATGGTTCCATGGAACAGGTGGATGTAATAAACAAATCCTTATGGTCCTGTGAGATGGAAACTGCTACAAAAGTATGAATTTTGTCTGCAAGCTTAAAAAGTTCCTTGGAAGAGGTGGCTTTGGAACTAGGCCTTAAAGAATGAATAAGATTTTTGTAGCTTGAGAAGGGAAAAAAGAGAAGTGTTTCAAGCAGAGGGAAGGGCAAGCATGGTTTTTTTGGTTTATGATTTTAAGCCTCGGTGTACAAATGGCCTCTATCTATTCAATAAATGTTCAGAAACGACCACTGATAATAAGAGCAGCAAGAATGACGAGAAGCTTTTATTATGTGACTGCTATGTGCCGAACACGGTGTCAGAGCCGAGCTCATTTGCAGAATATCAATAATCTAATCATCAGTTCACTGAAAGCCAACTTGCCTCATGGCCAGTTCATGGAATTTACTTGTTTCCACTTTCAGGGGACCAGTTTACATTTTAAAGACTGTTCAATTTGTCTCTGCTCACTGCTGCTGCAGTTGAGATGAAAGAATACAGAGAGGAGGATACTGAGAGGCAAAAGAAAAATATATTTATAAAAAAGAAAAGGCTCTCAGCACATTGACCAAGGGTCCTCTGAAATCATAGGTACTGGGTGATAACAGAGATAAATGCAACTGGTCTCTGCCCCAGAAGAGCTTGTAACCCAGAAAAAGAAATGGTATAGTCAGAGAGAGAAGCCAGGGCAGGGTAGGAAAGGCAGGAAAGTGGCCAAGGAGGACTTCCTGGAGGAGAGGATGGTGGGCTGATTGTGTAGGGGTAGAGAAGCCTTGGGGTGGGTGAGGGAGGAGGGAATAGGGAGCAGGTGAGACAGGGCAGAAGTGATGTGGGAGGCAGGAAAGGTTAAAAGCTGAAGCTGAAGACATCGGCTTAGACCATAGCTTATGAGTGTCTTACCAAAGAGGACAGTCTTTTCCCAAGGGTATCTGTGCATCCTGCAAGGGTTTTCAAGCAGAAAGTTAACATGATTATTTCTGCATATTAGAAAGACCTCATGTAACTGCTTTGGAGTTCTGTTGTATGCTTTGGGAATAAACTCTGAATTTACGTAAGAGACACATTCTGGGAGACCTGTAAGATTCTTTACAGACAATATAAGCAACCCCTTCATATACTTTGTTTAAAACTAAGGCCCAGGGAGGACAAAAGACTTGCTCAGAACCACACAGTGAATTCTTAGTACAGTCAGAACTTGTGCCGTGTAATTCTCAGCTAGTGTACTTTCAGTTATGAGATGATGGATGAGACAAAAGAGACTCAGAGAAATCCTCAGCCACCTCCAGTCCCCTGAATGTATATGCACATGGCCATGCACACTCACAATGTGTACATGCTCGTGGATACACACGGCAGAACATTGTTTAACTGGCGTGTTGCAGCAAAAGGCAAGTTCTAGATGATTTGTTTTTTGAGTAACTGAGAGTTCATCTGATATTAGCTTTATTTCATCCCCTGTTAAGATGATCTAAAAATCTCTTAAATATACTTATGACTGTAAATGGGATTTCTCTGCTGAGACAGTCTGGTGCGGGGTTAGTTTACTGGCCTGGGAGTCAAAAGGGTTCAAGTCCAGCTCTACTGCAGAGCTGTTTGCCCACTGTGCTGGTTTGAAACTATTACATGCCCCAGAAAAGCTGTGTTTTAATCCTGATCCAATTTTGTTGGGGCAGACCTATTGTCTAGGGTGAAACCCTTTGATTAGATTGTTTCCATGGAGATATAATCCACTCAATTGTGGGTGTGGCCTTTGATTAGATGGAGATGTGACTCCCTCCGTTCAAGGTGGGTCTTGATTAGTTTACTAGGGTCCTTTAAAAGGGGAAACATTTTGTGTTCCAAGAAATGATCATGATGATGAAGATGCAACTATGTGATGATATTGTGAATTACTGATTATATATATGTAGAATGGAATGATAAAAAATTATGACTGTTTGTGTTTGGTGTTTTTTGGTATTTTTTTAAAAATTTAAAAATTAATAAAAAAATAAATAAATAAAAGGGGAAAGATTTTGGAGAAACTTCAGATGCAGACACTTGGAGAACAATTGTTTCAGAGCTGACAGAGACATGGATGTTTGGAGATGCTTGGAGTGCAACAGTGAGAGCAGTTGTGTAGTCGTGGGCAGAGCCCAGCAGACGTCGACATGTGCCTTCTCATGAGATGTTAAGCAAACCAGAAGCTGGAGAGAGCCAGGGAAATCAAGAGAAGAAACCCTGCCCTGGAGAAGCCAAGTGAAGCATCTCTAAAGGGAACAGATGCTGAAAACAATGGAGCCCAGGAACGAGAGACCAGAATAAGCCAGCTACATGCCATCCTGGCTGACAGAGGTGGTTTCGGATGGCATCAGCCTTTCTTGAATGAAGGTAACCTCTTGTTGGTGCCTTAATTTCGACATATTCATGATCTTAGAACTATAAACTTGTAACTTAATAAATTCCCTTTATAAAAGCCATTCCATTTCTAGTATATTGCATTCCAGAAGCTTTAACAAATTAAAACTCCCACCTATACAAATGAGTTGGAATTAGAAGTCCTTGCCCAACATTCTTATGAAATGATGTTCCCTGCCCCATGGCCTGTGGACATGGGCAGGAAGCCAGCCCTCAGCCCAGTCACTTCCTTGCATTCAACCTTTCCCTCTCTACTACTAGGAAACCAGGGCACTTAGTTTAATCTTTGCCCTCGACACTGATCACTCTACCAAATCACACCATAAATAATTAAACAAATGATTCTATCTCTGCCAGGATCCTAATCCAAGGTTGTTGATTTTTTTTTTCAATTAAAAGCAAAGTTCCCGACAGCTAATATTTAGAGTTGGTCCAGACGATCAGTGTTCTAGGTTCTTATCCTCAGAGCTGGGGTCATTGGAGGCCAATGAATGGCCATCTGACCATGAGTGAACCCTGAGCCTCCCTCCAAAGCTCAGAAAAAATACTGTGACATGGGTAAGGAAGCATGGTACAATCAACCGACAGGTATTGAGGCTCATTCAATGCTAACTAGAATTTCCCATGAAAAACTTTGTGAGTCAAGAACAAAGAGACCTTTGCAATTCCAGAGAAACCAGCCTGCTTTCTCCTCATGCATTGAAAAATGAAGACTATATAACCAATTGTGTTCCTGTTTTATGTGGCCACCAAGAAACTCAGAGCCAAATATATAGCTTGGTTATAACAAACGAAAGCTACCTGTATTAATTTGCTGAGCTGCTGGAATGCAATATACCAGAAATGGAACAGCTTTTATAAAGGAATTTATTGCCTTACAAGTTTACAGTTCTAATGCCAGAAAAATGTCCCAACTAAGGCATCCATAAGAAACTATCTTAACTCAAGAAAAGCCAATGTCTATAACAGAGGAAGACATGTGGCTGGTGTCTGTTGGTCCTTGTTTCCAGTTCTGTTGCTTCCAGCTTCTGATACCAGTGGTTCTCTCTGTAAGCATCTGTGGGCCTTCAGTTAGCTCCTCTGGGACACAGTTATGCATTCTGGCTTGCTTAGCATTTCATAGGAAGGCACATGGCAATGTCTGCTGGGCTCTGCCCATGTCCAGGCATCTGCTCTCTCTCTGTCAGCACTCCAAGCATCTCTGAATGTCTCTGTCTCTGTTAGCTCTGAAGCAACTGTTCTCCAAGCGTCTGCATCTGAGGTTTCTTCAAAATGATTCCCCTTTTAAAGGACTTTAATAAAATAATCAAGATCCACCTTGAATGGATGGAGTCACATCTCTATCTAAGCAAGGGTCACAACCACAATTAAGTGTGTCACATCTCCATGGAAGCAATCCAGTCAAAGTTTCCCACCATAAACAATAGGTCTGACCCCACAAGATTGGATCAGGATTAAAACATGGCTCTTCTGAGATACTTAATAGTTTCAAACCAGCACAATACCCTAAGCCTGTTTATTTGTGCTTCATTTTTTTTCTCCTGTTCTATGCCTTGTATAGAGGAATGAATTTTTTTAATGTTTTATTATATATGTAAATTCCTTCAAACCCTTTGCAGAACAATGAATAAATAACAAGCAAGTCAGGATGCCCTTTACTCCCCATCTGTCAGTAAGCCCTGCCAATTCTACCTTTTCCCCTCTTCAATTGCCACACACAGGCACCCAGTCCAGGCTCCCATTCTCTCTCATGTGGAATTCTGTAGTGCCCCTTGACTGGTTTTCTCCCACTTAGATTCACAGTGCTCTCTCCATAGAGTAGCCAGTTGATCTACAAATGGTTTAGATGTTGGGGCTCCAACAGCAGCTGGATCTCCAACAGCAGCTGGATCACTGAGCCTGGACAGTCCTTTAACTTCAGTAGTCAGGCCTGGATGCTGCTGTCATAGTGCTTGCCACAGGAAGCCATCACTACTGCAGGAATCCACCATCCCTGCTGGGATCACTACCACTGGGCTATGGATGAAATTTACCATCTCAATGACTCCAGAGCCAAAGACCAATGTGGGAGGGTCCAGCCATCTCAGCCTGGGTCATTCACTACTTGTGCACTGGCTGCTGGGAGCAGAGGGAGGACCTGACCCATCTGTCTTTTATATAGTGAGGCTGGACACTTTCCCATCACTAGTACACAAAATAGAGAATTCTAAATAGGTAGGAATGGTAGGAGCCAGCACTATGGCGCATTTGACAGGTGACTGGGGTGATTTGGTTGGGAGAAACCTCTTGCCCAGTCCTAATCCAGGTCTCTAGATTATCCCTTCACAGGGGTTCTAATACCCTGTGGTCTGATAGGCAGGTGGGAAGGGGAAATGCCTGCCTCCTAGCAGGGGCATGGTGTGTTGTACCAGTGGCTAGAGGGAGGGGAGCCTGGTAGCCAGTGGCCACAGGTAGGGTGGCTCCCAGGTGCTGTGAGGGGTTGCAGCGTCCTGTTCCTAAGGGAGTGCAACATTAACTAGTGCCTAAAACCCACCACGATAGTAGAAGATAGACCATGGAAGAAAAGAAAATGTTTTCAATTTTTAATAACTTTAATGGCAATTTCCACCCAATTTGAACAAGGGGCTCCACATTTTCATTTAACGATGGGCCTTACAAATTATGTTGCAAATCCTGCTCCCACTCCCCCTGTGGAGCTCCTTTCACTGCCTCCCCATTTCATAGCTCAGCGAAGAGATAATAGCTAATAACAATAGCTTGCATTTATTAATACAAATTACTATAGGCCAGACACCATTTTAAACCCTCATCTGAATTAACTTAATCCTCATAATAATGCTATAAGATAAGTATTATTACATCCATTTGTGGATGAGGAAACTGAGGCACTTTGAATGGAAAGAGCACTAAACTGAGAACTTAGAAGCCACGTTGTTAACTCCACCACTGACCCTGCTGTGTGACCTGGAGCAAGGAAATAAACCTGAGTTTCTTTGTCTGTAAAAGAGAGAAAACAATATTTACCTTGCAGTTTACTTAGCACATGACATGAGAGAATGGATGTGTACATGATTTACAAACTGCACAAGATGGGCTTCTCTTTTCATTATTTTTGTTACCACCCAGTGAGTGCAAGCTGTCTGCTAGATACCTAATAAAATCACCTCTTTTTAGCTAGGAGAAAACTGGGCTCCACCCCCAACTTTGTCCCAGGCCCATCTAGGAGAGGAAATAAAGGAGTGAAGGCAGAGCTTGCAAAAGAAATGCTGCATGTGGATTCTTGGTTTACAATGGTTCCATTTCTGTTTTAGGCAACAGGCCTCTGGTACTGAATTTTGGAAGTTGTACCTGACCTTCATTTCTTTGCAAATTCGACCAGTTCAAGAGACTTGTTGATGACTTTAGTTCCATAGCAGATTTTCTCATCATCTACATTGAAGAAGCACATGCATCAGGTACAAAAAGATTCCCTGCCTTGACCTCTTCTGTCCTCTCTTTACCTTCTCTTTTCCCTCCCTGTCCCTCAAATCCCCTCCCAAGGTTGGGGGTGGGGTGACTGGAAGAGACAGAGTGAAGGAAAGAACGCTTTTCACTGAGTGCCTAACATTCCCTAGTTTCTCAGCTAGTATACCCAACACTTGCTGAGCATAGTCAGGGCACACAGGAGAATACCTGGAGTGACAGGGCCTATATGGGACAGCTTAAATAGGACAGCCACAAGGAATTTAGACCTAAAATGTCACAATTGAAAAGACTGCCATAGAGCTATTAGTGAAATATATTCTAAGACATTCCAAGCTCAAAGGGACGGCTAAATCATGTGAGTCAGGGGTTCTCAACCATTGATGTGCATCACAATCACCTGGAAGGCTTGGTAAAACAGATTTCTGGACCTTACCTCCAGGATTTCTGACTTAGTATATATAGTGTGGGTCTGAGACTCTGCATTTCTAACAAGTTACCAGGTGATACTGATGCTGGTGGTCTGGGAACCACACTTTGAGCAGCACTTGTCTCGGCCAACTTTCACCTGGGGCAGGAATTCTCTACAGCTGCTAACAGGTAGTCACCCATCTTCAGCAACGGGGAGCTCATTGCTTCATGTGAAATCTTGTTCCTTTGCTCTATAGCTCTGCTCAAGAGAAAGTCTTCCCTTACAATGGGCAGACAAGTCCCTCCCTAAAACTGCTACACCTTGGTGTAAGTGCCTTGAACTTTAGAAAACTGACACCCATTTTCATGGGGATTGAACCAGTAATTTGGTCCAAGTCTCCAGCCAGAGACTGAAGAAGGCAAGAAGGCTTGTGACTAGAATGGAATGAGTGTTGTTTACTCACCTGTCTCCCCACAAGATGAGAGAGATACCATCTGATTCATCTCTGTCACCCCAGCACTTGGCAGAGTCCATATTGCAAAGTCAGTGCTTAGTAAATGTTGGGTGAATGAATGAGTGTTTAGCCCTACTGGACTGTCAATGTAAGTGTAGAGATTGCTATTGATTAAGCATCAGAGAAATTGGTCCAGCGGTGCTTTTTCCATTATGGTCCCCAGATCCTTGGTGTCACAACCACCTGAGCTCCCTGTTAACAATGCATGTTACTCCTCTTGTTGATGCCTCACTTTGGACATTTGTATGGCCTTAGAACTGTACACTTGCAACTTAATAACCCCCTTTTGTTTATTTGTTTAATAACCACCCCCTCTCCCCCCACCAAAAAAAAAAAAAGAAAAAAATGCGTATTACAGGCCCCACCCTGATCAAGATGGCAGACTGGGATGCTTCAGGGCTCTGTGCCCCAGTGACGGCTTTGAACAACCAGCAAGAAGAAGCAGGAAAAAAAAAAAAAGAAAAGAATGGGTAGAAATATCTTTCTCAAGGCTCCAGCAAACAGTTAAAGGACTGCAGTAACAGGGCGAGTGCTGAATCAAGAAAAAGACTACTTAAAAGCAGCAGGATCTCACGGCACTCTGGTTGACCTCTCCCCCACCCTTCACTGGGTTGGTGAGAGCCAATCCATGCTCCCAGTGTGGATCCTGATCCTAGATCTGGAGGGAGCAGAGTAATAACCTTCGGGTACATAGTTGGAGCATGTATGTCTGGCCCAATCTGTCTGGTAGTGTCCTGAGGGACTTGCCATCCCATAACTTGCTCTGCATGTAGAAGGTACTTCACAAAGCTGTCCTACAGAATACTGTGGGAGGAAAGTCAAATGGCTGTCAGGAGCAAGGGGTTGTTGGCAGTTGGCTATGCAGTGCAGGGCCAAGGACCATGAGGAAACTGTTTCTCAGGGAAGGCAGGACAGTTGCATCTGTGTAAGTGGGGGAATTTCTAGGACCACACATATCTGCCCAAGAAAAGGATTAGAGAAAGGATCACAGTGGGCTCTGCAATTGACCTGGAGCTATTTTCTAAACTCATTGTATTGATAACTTCTGAAAGAGCATACTAGCACAGGCCAATCTGCAAAGGGTGAAAAAGGTGTTTTCTTTTATTGTTGTTGTTTTTCCATTGGTTTCTGCTCCTGGTATTCAAGGAAAGTTCTATCGTAGCACCAGCTGAATACAAACTTAAGAGAAAGATGCCTCAGAGTCTAATTTCCAGCAATAACACATTAAATATGAAAATGTCTAGATTCAATAAAAAATTACAAAACATAGAGAGAAACAGGAAGCAATGGCCCAGGCAGAGTAAAGTATTGAAAACTGTCAATGAGGAGGACCAGACTTGAGATGTCAGACAAAGCCTTTTTAAAAAAGGTCCTAAATATGCTCAAAGAGCTAAAAGAAAACATGGACAAAGAACTAGGGGAATCAGGAAAGTGATAGATGAACACAAAGTGGATATCAATAGAGATTTCAATTATAAAAAGGAACCAAATAGCAAACAGCGCTAAAGACCACAATAACTGAAATTGAAATTCCCTAGAGGGGTTCAACAGCAGATTGGAGATGGCAGAAGAAAGAATCCCTAAACTTGAAGATAAGATGATTGAAATCATCAAGTCTGAGGAACAGAAAGAAGAAAGAATGAAGAAAAGTGAACAGAGCCTGAGGAACCTTTGGGACACATTCAAGTGTACCAATATACACATTGTGGGTGTCCCGAAAGAAGAAGAAAGAGAAAAAGGAGCAGAGCAAATATCCAAAGAAATAATGGCTGAAAACCCCCCAAATTTAATGAAATACACATCCAAGATGTTTATACTATATCCAAATAGTATAAACCCAAATAGACCCATACCATGATATATTATACTCAAACTGTCAAATGCTGAAGACAAAGGGAGAATTCTGAAAGCCACATACAAGGGAGTCTCAATAAGATTAAGTGTCATATTCTCATAAGAAAGCAAGGAGGCAAAATAGCAGTGGGATGATATATTTGAAGTGATGAAAGAACAACAACAACAACAAAATCCAAACAAGATGGCAAAACTGGCTTTCAAAAATGAGGGATAGAGGAAATGGTCCAAGTTGGTGGCTTAGTGAGGTGTGGAATTTAGATCGTCCTCCAGAGCAGCAAGTAAATAGCCAGGAACAGTACAGAACAATTGCCAGGGTCACATCAGTGAACGGACACACAGTGTACACCAGTCTGGACAAGCTGGACCAGCTGCAAGCACACCCAGAACCATGAGTCCCCCAAGCCACGGAGGTCGGCACCCCTCCCCCAGAGGCTGGTTCCCAGAGGGGAAAGGAAAGAGACTTTACTAACAGCAAGGGGCTGAGCTCAACCACGTTCCAATTGTGGGATTAATTAACAAATTCTGACAACTAAAAATAAGCCTCAAGCTCAGCTAAACCTCCAATAAAAGCTAAAGTTACTAGTGTTTTAGTAACTAGAGAGGGGGCAGGGCTGATGGGGGGGAGATTTTTTGGATTGAACAGCACAAAATACTTGAAAAGTCTGGACCCTAAAAAAAAAAGAAGGGGCACATAGGACCTGGAAACACATAGAGCAGCGTTCTAATTTAAGCTCTTGATTAACAAACCCAAGGAATAGGAGTCTCTTTTCTCTTTGTTTCTACGACTTAACTGCTCTCAGGCTCCAACTGCCCCAGGCAAGGGCAGAATTAAGCTTGTCTGAAAGACAGAGAGGCCGGTCAGGTGAAAGGAGAAAATTCCCTGGAGGTTGTCCTTCCCCTGGAGATGGGTGGGGCCCAGCTCAGGTGGAATCCCTCCCTCACGGAATTCAAATCCCAGGGGCTGGAAAACTGAAGCAATTAAAGGCAGCCTACAACCTGTCCACCAACTCAACCACAGCCCCAGCAGGGAGAGTCTGCTGAAGTTAAAGGTACTGCATCACTTTATGCTGGTGGGACCCACAGACAGACAAGCAACACATACTGGGCAGGCTAGGAAGAAATACAGAGTCCAGAGGCTTCATAGGATAGTCTTTCAACCTGCTGGGTCTCACCCTCAGGGAAAACTGATGCAGGTGCCTCTTTCCTCCTGAGAAGAGGCCAGTCTGGTGTGGGAAAATATGATGGGATCTATAATACCTAAGTAGACCCTCCTAAGGAAAAAAAAAAGGCACCATACAGGCAGGGCAAGAAACAAGAAAACAAGAACTGAAAAATTCTGATCCATTAAACAAAACCTATTCTAGAGGTCTAAAATAAGCTGAACTGAATGTCAAAGAACAGATAAAGAACAAAGTCATCCAGCAAGAATATCCTAGGTAAAAAACTGAAAACAATCTCCAGAGTAAACTAATTAAGGAAATTAAATGCCTAGAAGCCAGCAAAAAATAATAAATCATACTAGAAAAATTGAAGATATGGCCCAGTCAAAGGCACAAATGAACAATTCAAATGAAATACAGAAGTTGAAACAATTAACTCAGGATGTTTGAACAGACATGGAAAATCTCATCAAAAATCAAATCAACAAATTGAGGGAGAATATGAAGAAGGTAAGGGATGAAGAAAAAGAAGAAACTTAAAGTCTGAAAAAACAAATCACAGAACTTATGGGAATGAAAGGCACAGTAGAAGAGATGAAAAAAACAATGGAAACATACAATGTTAGGTTTCAGGAGGCAGAAGATAGGATTAGGGAACTGGATGATGGGACATCTGAAATCCATCAAGAAAAAGAAAACATAGGGAAAAGAATGGAATATATGAGCAGGGACTCAGGGAATTGAATGACAACATGAAGC
>PVIY010017575.1:0-13749 GCA_004026745.1 Myrmecophaga tridactyla | reverse complement strand
TGTATAAACATGCAATTTGTGACAAGAACTACATAAAGTTTGGGGGAGGGCAGAGGGTTCTAAAAACATAATTTGTTTATACCACTAAAGTTAAGTTGGTATCTAAGCAGGCTTTATTAATTTAGGATGTTGAATTTAAGTGCCATGGTAACCACAAAGAATATACTGGAGAATATGCAAGCTCACAGAGACAGGAATTAGAATACAAATTGTGAGGGAGAAGGAAAGGGAAGTTAATGCGTAATAGGTACAGGGTTTCTGTTTGAGAAGATGGGAAAGTTTTAGCAACGAAAGGTAGTGAGGGTACAACAAAAGTATAAATAGAAGTGATTCCACTGCCCTAAGCCATCTAAATCAGAATCGTCTTTTAACAAGGTTCGTAAGCAATTCATATGGACATTGAAGTTTGAGAAATATTGAGAAGTTTGAGAAGTATTGGTCTATCTTACCCTGAAGAGCCAAAGCCTGGGAGTCAGGAGCCCTGGGCTTCAGTTCTGGATCAATCAGTGACTCCCTGCATGGCCTCAGGCATTCACCCACAGTAGGAAGCAAGGCCAAATCACGGCCAAGGGCTCCCTTAGCTGGGACCTCAGTTAGAAGTAGCTGGTATTTAGTCTGCAGGATGTGTGTGCCATCCCTATGGGGTCTTCTGCCTTGCTTTTCTCTTGCAGATGGCTGGGCATTTAAGAATAACATGGACATCAAGAATCACCGTCACCTCCAGGACCGCCAGCGAGCGGCCTGCTTACTGTTGGACAGGAGCCCCCAGTGCCCTGTGGTGGTAGACACAATGCAGAACCAGAGCAGCCAACTCTATGCAGCACTGCCCGAGAGGCTCTACATTCTCCAGGAGGGCAAGATCCTCTACAAGGTGGCAACCCAGGGAATGGGGGCCAGGGAGGGCAAAGGTGGTCCAGGGAGGGCCTAGGGAGAGACCAGAGAGGGCCCAGGGAGGACCCAGGGAGGGCCAGGGTAGAGGGAGGGCTTTGTTTCAAGCCCTGGATTTGAATCTCCACCAGGCAATTTACCACCCAAGTGATCATGAGCGAGTCCCCTCCCCTCTTGGAGCTTCAGTTTTCTCTTCTGCAGAATGGGGAGTGGATCCCTACCTCACAGGGGATGAAATAATGTATGTGAAAGTCTCTAGCATTTGGACCAGAGCGTCATCCTCTTGACTGCCTTCTGCAACCAAATGACTGGTCTTGCCCTGGTTTGGTTTTAAGCGGAGAGGGTGAAAGCGTTCTTTCCATTTTACAAATGATACTCAGGGAGGGGCATTGACTTGCTCAAGTTCACACTGGTCAAGGCTCTGATTTCAATCCTAAAGCACCTGGATGGGATGAGCCAGGAGTGGAAAGGATTGAAGCTGCTCATTCCCTGAATCTGGAGGGGGTGGTAGGGAGTGGGAAGAGAATGAATTCTGCAGTGAGGACCAGGAAATGTAGAAGCAGGGGCAGGAAATGAGCCCAGGCTTCCTTTCTATTGATTGCTTCCCCCCACCCCGTGGCCTCCAGCCTGGACAGGATGCAGGAGGGAAGTACAGCCTTTGACCCCTTCCGCACTGCTGGTCTCCCCTGTAGAGGCAGGACCAATGTTTTTATAGCTGTTGAAGGGATCTCAAGCATTGGAGAGCAGGTGTAACCTGACCACATAGACAGACCCCAAGCTCCTCTTCCTATGGGTCCAGCTGGTCCTACTCATGCAGGTAAAACAAGCAATGACTTGCAGATGAGTCTCCAGGGTGCCCAGGGTCACAGTACATGGATTCAGGGCCTCCTTCCTTTCCCCTCCCCTGAGACAGTGTTCCAAGGTCACACGATTGAAGCCAACGGGGCACTGAGTCCCTACCTTGGGTTAGGCCTTGTGCTCAGTGCTATAAACACAGATACGAATTTAAAATGACCCCTACCATAGCTCATTTAAACAACTCAAACTCCTGGAGTACAGAACAAGAATTACAAGGCCTTGTAATTCTGTCTAGCTTAATATAATACCAGGATACATCTCAGACTATAGTGGGCTGATAATTAAAAGCTCTTGGCAGGGCAGGCCACAGTGGCTCAGCAGGCAGAATTCTCGCCTGCCATGCTGGAGACCCGGGTTTGCTTCCCGGTGCCTGCCCATGCAAAGAAAAATAAAACAACTATTGAATAGAGTCCCTCGAGGGCCAAAAGCACGTTGAAATATATATATATTATTAAACTTTCCCATCTGGGAAACCCCAGGTACTCTCTTAACCACTGGGGATTCCCAAGAAAATAAGCCAGACCCTGGATGCTGAGGCTTGCCCAAGAGACTTGTTTCTGTAGGGGAGAAGCTAAGACTACCCATAACAAGGCCTAAGGGTTGCTTCCAGGATGCCCCTTTGTTGCTCAGATGCGGCCTCTCTTTCTCCAAGCCCAACTCTGCAAGGAGAATTATACCCTCCCCCCTATGTGAGACTTGACATTCAAGGGTAAAAATCTCCCTGACAATGTGGGGCATGGATCCCAGGGATGAGTCTGGCTCTGTCATTGTGGGATCAACAATACTTTCTGGACCAAAAGGGAAAAAAGAGGTGTAATAAATAAGGTATCAGTAGCCAAGAGAGATCAAATGGAGCCTTGAGCCTATACTGGAGGCTACTCTTATGCAAGCTTCAGTTAGGTAGTGCTAATTGCCCTGGTCTGCTAAACCCCAACCAAAGTCACGCTTTTTGACTCTTAGGGACACTTAGGGCTCGATCCGAGACTCTATAAAAGGTTTCATACATTAAGTTTACACTCCTGGAATCTATAATTCCTGGAGGTTTCCTAGGTCAGATAAATCCTGAAACCCAGAGGGACCAGCCTCTGGGTTTTGATTAAAGATTATCAATTAATTGATAAAAGATTATCAATTAATTACATCCCTCTAAGGGATCTCATCCAAAGATCTCTATGGATTTGGAGAAGGATCAAAGGAGAAGGAGGAGGTTTAACAGAGAAAATAGGTTTTAACAAACGCGTTTGACTTCTGAATCACTATATTAATATTCCTTCTAGGCGCCAGTGTTTTGGAGCAGTTAGAAGGAAAAATCTGAAAAATCAGTGGAACGGTAGCCCATGACAAACTCTGGAATCTGTTCTGTAATTACTTGTTGAGGTGTACTTTGAAAATTATTGCTTTTTCTTGCTTTGCTTAGTATATATGTTATATTTTACAATAAAAAAGTTAAAAAAAAGATATACTTTTTTTTTTAAATGACCCAAACTTAACTTCAAGATCTGGAGATCGAGTCGGGGGTATAAAGAAGCCCCAAATAGAGTGTTGTGATGTCACATGTGCTCCAAACGTCCCAATCAGGAGCCAGCAGGGACCAGACTGTAAATATTTTTTATTTTGTAGGCCATATGGTTTCTGTCTTAGCTTCTTAACTCTGTTGTAGCATAAAAGCAGCCTCAGACAATCCATAATGAATGGGCGTGAGGCAGCAGGCTGGTTTTTGGCTCTCATATATTTGCCAAGCCCTGGGGAAAGGTAGACTTTTCAGAGGAGGAGACAATTGTCTGGACCTTACCAAGTAGCTATGGTGAGCAAAAGTTCCCCAAAATAAGGGAAGTAGGTGGGCAAAGGCACTGGGCATGTTAGAGCACAAGGTGTGAATGAAGAATTGGGAGCATTTGGGTTGTAGTGATACATTCTGGACCAAGGAGTCTGGCCTTTATCTTAGGGTAGAAAGCTACTGAAGGGTTTTGAGCAGGGGAGAGACATGCTCAAATTAGTAGTGGAGAGAGAATCACTGACTATTGGGTAGAGCGTGGACTGAAAGGAGCAGGGACTAAAAACTGGGGATAATCAGAAAGTGTGGCAGCTGCCCAAGCAGAGGTGGAAGTGGGCTGACCTGGGCAGTGAGACTGAGAAGCAGAGCTGGTTCGGATGTAGAATGGGTGGAACGTGATATGAGGGGTAGAGAGGAGAGAAGGCAAGACCTCTCTGAAAGTTTGATTACAGGAAGAAAGCACATTTGTATAGACCTCCTTTCTCCTTTTGAAACTCTGTCACTGGACCCCTCTGTTTTTTTCTCCTACTTCTCTGTCCACTTGATGCCACTCCATAGCCTGACCCTGAGCAATCTCATGCACATGGTACCATCTGCCATCATCTACTCCATGCTGACAATTCTCACACTGACCACTAGTCCAGCTCTCTCAACTAAACTCCAGATCTACATATTCCCGCGAGATGGAAATCTGTGAACACCTGATTCATTTCTCTTGCAGGGTAAACCCGGCCCTTGGGACTACCATCCAGAGGAAGTACGTGCTGTTCTGGAAAAGCTCAGCAGTTAATCTGGATGGGTCTCCCAGTTCTACGTGACCAATAATTGGGCTCCTCATGACTTGGCTCTCCCCCGACCCCTGCTGGTTTGCATCTCTTGGTCTGTGTCCCCAGATGAATCACTAGCTCAGATTTTTCTGATCTAAGCAAACAACTCTCGGCGAGGACGTGCAGGTCTCAGCATTTAATCAGGAGCAGTTTTCTTATAATCAAAAAATGAACCAGCACTCAAGCCAGTTAGGCAAGGGAACAAACTGTTAAAGAATGTACACACTGGCCGTACGGTGGTGACCTCATTCCCTGCATGGTACCTTAGACAGATGCTGTTGTGTAACCTGGATGTACTTCGGAGGTGTGTTATCTCCCTTCAACCACTCTGATACTAAGCGGATAAGTACAGCATCGTTTATAATAGGTACAATCATTTTACCAAATTTGACATTTACAGAATTGATCATTTAAGACATGAAATTGCTGTTTAGAAGTAAGTAGGAGAGGAACATCAGTTTTGGGGGAGTGATGGTTGGAAGCAGGGGAGTAGAAATTGAAGAAGAGTGTAAGGATAATCCTTTCCTTGCCAGAAGATTTAAACGAGTCAATGGGTAGTGAGGATGAGTTTTCTTGGACTTATGATCATTTCTGTCGTGGAAGGAAAGGGCACTCACTTTACCATGCTTGAATGCAGTGCTTTAATAGGAATTTGATTCTCTGTACCCTGAGGTTTTCTACTCTCCTCACTTACCAACAGATTCACTTGGAGGAAAGGACTGGTTTCTTGAAAGCATTATAACTTTGACCAAACCAGGTAACAGGCCCAGCCAAAGCTGTCATTCAGTAATGCAGAAGCTCATATTTGAAATGCTTTTCTCTGATTTATTTGCAAGTTTCTTAATGGTCATTTGTGTTAGATAGTATTGGACTAATGGATAATCATTGGCACTCATCTGTTTTAATCCTGCTTCTTTTCATATTTGTTTATGATGGCCACAGCCTAAAGTGCATACAGCTGTGACTTGATTAAAAAAAATATTTTAAGATGCAGCAAGCTAATACAAAATAATTAAAATGTTTCAAGTTAACTTTGGATGGCTTCAGTGTGATCTTTCATTTTCTTTTCCAATTTGTGTAAGCCTGTTCTAGCTCTTGTTAGAATCCAAAGTAATCATGTTCTAGTTTGCTAGCTGCAGGAATGCAATATACCAGAAATGGAATGGCTTTTAAAAGGGGGAATTTAATGAGTTGCTAGTTTACAGTCCTAAGGCCGAGAAAATGTCCCAGTTAAAACAACTCTATAGAAATGTCCGATCTAAGGCATCCATCCAGGGAAAGATACCTTGGTTCAAGAAGGCCGATGTAGTTCAGGGTTTCTTTCTCAAGTAGAAAGCACATAGCAAACACAGTCAGGGTTTCTCTCTCATCTGAAAAGGCACATGGTGAACACAGTCAGGGTTCCTTTCTCATCTGGAAGGACACATGGCGAGCACTGCATCATTTGCTAGCTTCTTCTCCTGGCTTCCTATTTCATGAAGTTCCCCGGGAGGCATTTTCCTTCTTCATCTCCAAAAGTCGCTGGCTGGTGGACTCTGTGTCTCGTGGCTATGTCATTCTGCTCTCTCTGAATCTCCTTCTCCAAAATGTTTACTCTTTTATAGGACTCCAGTAAACCAATCAAGACCCACCCAAATGGGTGGAGACATGTCGTCACCTAATCCAGTTTAACAACCACTCTTGACTAAATCCCATCATCCAGGGAGATGATTGATTACAGTTTCAAATTTACAGTACTGAATAGGGATTATTCTACAGTTATGAAATGGGATTTTGATTAAAACATGGCTTTCCTAGGGGGCATACTTTCTTTCAAACCAGAACAAATCAGATCAGCAAAAATATCATAAGCTGGAACAGCCTCATTTGATGGAAGAACTTTCATTCTCTATGTGTTAAATATAAAATGAAGTTTTGTCTTGTGGTCTCCTGCCAGGAGAGAAATCATTTTTCCTGAGAAAATCCCGCTGGAATCAAACTACCATCTCAATATGCTACATATGTAAGAATGGACTTTGGAGACTATTCCCAGCATGAAAACACAATATCCCTGGCTCTGCCTTAGTTTACATATAATAAAATCTGACTGGTAGAGACTTGGGCGTTGGCTAGTAGATCATGGGGTACCTAGAAGTAAAATAGATGGAGCAGTCTACTAAATTCTTGTTTGGGCTGTATAAGCAGAAGAATTCTAGGCCAAGTGAACAGAAGTCCAACTTGAATTACAAAACAGAGAGTCACAGTCCCTTAATCAATTCCCAGACTTGAAACAGTTTACAGACCTAGAACTCCTTGAATGGGGAGGGCCAGGTACCCTTGGAGACAGACCATTTCACACTGCCCAAAATTTACACTGTTGACCTCCCTCCCAGCCTTCCCCAAGGAGACATATGCCTTTTACCAGAGTGACTGTGCATTGGGGAAAAGAAAATGATCAGTTATTTTGGAGATTATTAGACCATGGCTCAGAAGTGACACTAATTCCAGGGGACCCAAAATGTCACTCTGGTTCACCAGTCAGGGTAGGGGCTTATGGAGGTCAGGTGATCAATGGAGTTTTAGCCAGGTCCGTCTCACGATGGGTTTTTCAAGGAAAAGAGATCTCAACAGCTGAGAGATTTGCGTGAACATAGGGAGTTTGGGAAGTAGTGGTAACCAAGGAAGAAACATCCTTGGGTGCATGCCCAGGAGAACCTCAAAATGCTCTGCGCCTCAAACTTTGTATATGAAGCAGTGTGGGGACAAAATACGTTGCTGATAATGGGGACCAAATGCAAGTTTGGGGAAGAATTCACCCATCCCAGGCACTGCCTGCCTGAACAGGTGTTTCCCCTCACAGAATGAAAAATCAGAGTCCATTTCTAAAGAAACATAATGACTCCAGAAGAAAACCCTCTACATTTGGAAATTTAATACTCTTACAATAGAAAACCCAAATTTTTACCAAATCATCCTAAGGTGAATTGTACATACATAGAACTTCCAGTCAGTTTTCTATGACGGCACTTGTAAATCTGCATGGGCAACCTCATAAAACCAAATTTTTGAGGAACTTTCTGATTGGAGGGGGAACAAGGAAAGAGAAGAAACTGACCAATCCACACAGAGATAATCCGGCTATTGGAGAATTGCTTTAAAATACCTAATATTCTCAGAAACATTTGATAGTGTATGTAATAGAACACTGTGATTGGTACATGAAAGAGCTTTGGGAAACTAAAATTGTATCAAATTCAATAGAAGTCTAGAAGATAAATTTGATCCTTTCATAAAACTGGAATGTCTGGATCTCTAAATTGTAAAGGTACATTTTCCCTTTATAATTAATTCATCCAAGATGTGAGACTTCGAGAACATATGAATATTCTGTTAGTTTTTGCCCAGTAATTAAGCATATATTGATAATTCTTGCCTTAATAAAGTACATTAGAGATTTCAAAGAAAAAGAGAAAATTACAGACCAATATCCCTTATGAATATAAATGCAAAAGTCCTTGACAAAATACTTGCAAACTGGAAACCAACCATACATTAAAATATTTTATACACTGGGGGTGCGAGGGTGGAGACCCAAGTTTGATTCCCAGCCCATGTACTTACCCCGCCCCCCAAAATGAGCAAGCAAGTAAACAAACAAACAAAAATTCAACAAATGGTGCTGCAATAATGGGATACTCACATGGAAGAAGACTGAAATGTGACCCTGCCATACAGCATACAAAAAAAATAATAATAATTTACACTCTGATCAAGTGGGTTTTATAACAGCTATGCAAGGGTGATTCAACATAAGAAAACAAATAAATGTAACACAACATATTAATTGAACAAAGAAAAAACAATGTGACCATTTCAATTGATGCAGAAAATGAGTTTGACATAATTTAGCACTGCTTCTTGATAAAAAAAATACTTTAAAAAATGAGAAGGAAACTTCAACATGATAAAAGACATATATGAAAAATCCACAACTAGCGGCATACTGAATGTGAAAGACTGAAAGCCTCCCCTCTAAGATTAAGAAGAACATGACAAGGATGTCCACTGTCATCACTGTTATTCAACATTGTCCTGGAAGTTCTAGACAGGGCAATTAGGCAAGAAAAATAAACAAAAGGCATCCAAATTGGAAAGAAAGAAGCAAAACTTTCCCTATTTGAGGATGACACGATCCTACATAAAGAGAATCTTGAAAAATCCACAATGGAACTACCGGTATGAATAAAGAAAGTCAGCAAAGTGACAGAGTGAAGATCAACATGGAAAAATCAGCAGTGCTTCTAAATATTAGTAGTGAACGACTGGAAGATTCAACAATCTGAAATCAAGAAAAAATTTCAATTTATAATAGCATCTAAAAGAAGCAAATATGTAGGAATAAATTTAACTAAGGATGTATAAAGACTTGTATATGGAAAGCTATACAACATCACTAAAAAAAATCAAAGATCTAAATAAATGAAAGCATATTCCATGTTCATGGTTTGAAGACTAAATGTTAAGATGTCAATTCTACCCAAAGTGACAGATTCAATGCAATCTCAATCAAAATTCCAACAAACTTCTTTGCAGCAATGGAAATGCCAAGCATCAAATTTATATGGAAGGGTAAGGGGCCCTGAATAGCCAAAACCATCTTTAAAAAGAAGACTGAAGGTGGCAAACGCACAATCCTGATTTTAAAACTTATTACAAAACTACAGTAACCAAAACTGCAAGGTACTGGCACAAGGACAGAAATATAGAACAATGTACCCTCCCCTACACCGTTCTAGTTTGCTAGCTGCTGGAATGTGATATACCAGAAACAGAATGGCTTTTAAAGGGGGGAATTTATTAAGTTGCAAGTTTATAGTTCTAAGGCATGCATCAAAACCTCATTCCTTTTTATGGCTGAATAACATTCCATGGTATGTGTATGCCATACAATGTATCCATTCATTGGTTGGTGGGTAGCTGGGTTGCTTCCATCTTTTGGCAATTGTGACTAATGCCACTATGAACACTGGTGTGCAAATATCTGTTCAAGTTCCTGCTTTCAGTTCTTCTGGGTACAAACCTAGTACAGGGATTGTCAGTTCAAAAGGAATTCTATATTTGGGTTCCTGAGGAACTGCCAAAATGTCCTCTACAGTGGCTGCACCATTTTACATTCCCACCAGCAATGAATGAGTGTCCCTATTTCTCTCCATCCTTTTCCATATGGCCAACTGAATTTTGACAAGGATGCCAAGTCCACCCAACTAGAAAAAAATAGCCTCATCAACAGTTGGTGCTGGGAAAACTGGATATCAACTTGCAAAAAGAATTAAGGTGGACCCCTACTTCACTGCAAATACAGAAATCAACTCAAAATGGATCAAAGGTCTAAATACTCAAGCCAGAACTATAAAACTCCTAGACAAAAACATAGGGAAGCTCAGGACCTTGTGTTAGGCAATTAGACTTTAAACCCAAAGCACAAGCAATAAAGAAAAAAAATACATAAATGGCATTTCATCAAAATTAAGATCTTTGTACATCAAAGGACTTCATCATGAAAATAAGACAACCTACAGAATGGGAGAAAATATTTGGAAACACATATCTGATAAGTGTTCATTATCTAGAATATTTAAAGAAATCCTACAACTCAACAACAAAAAAGACAAAACAAACCAATTTAAAAATGAGCAAAATATTTGAATAGATATTTCTCCAAAGAAGATATACAAATTGCCAAAAAGCATATGAAAAGGTGTTCAACATTGCTAGCCATGAGGGAAATGCAAATCAAAACCACAATGAGAGAAATGACTCCCAAGGATGAGTCTGGCCCTGGCACTGTGGGATCAAATTGCTATCCCGACTAAAAGGTGGAAAAGAAGTGTAACAATTAAAGTATCAGTGGCAGAGAGATTTCAAATAGTCAAAATGCTACTCTGGAGGTTGCTCTTAGGTAAACTTCAGTTAAACACTGCTATCTATCATAACTTGCCAAACCCCAACCAAAACTATTCTAGCCAATCCTAAAGAACACCTAGGGCAATATATAAGATTCTACAAAGGTTCCACGCACTAGGGTAACTTCCCAGAAACAACCTCCAGATAAGTTCTGAAACCTAGAGGGGCCTGCCTTTCCAGAACATCAGCTAGTTCTGTCTCCTGACCCCTTATTATTGACAGCCCCTTTCAACATGAAAAAGGTATTCAGAATGGGCATAGTCCAAATATCCCTAAAGAGTAGGAGAAAGTTCAAAGGTGACTATGGAGTTATGCAGAGAAGGTAAGGTTTGACAAATGACTAAGATTGCTAAATCATTATATTGATATTTCTTTTAGTCTTCTGTATCTTAGAGCAGCTAAACTCTGAAATGTGTTCTACAACTAATTGTACTGTGCTTTGAAATTTATTGCTTTTTTTTGTATGTATGTTATTTTTCACAAAAAAAGAAAAAAAGTGATGATAAAAAAATAAAGATTCCTTCTAGCCTCCAATGTTCTGGAGCAGCTAGAAGGAAAAATCTGAGATGGATGCTATGGTAGCCCATGATAAACTCTGGGATCTGTCCTCTAACTACTTGTTGAAGAGTGATTTGAAAACGATTGCTTTTTTCTTTCTTTGCTTTGTATATATGTTATAATATACAATACAAAAAATTTTAAAAACCACAATGAGACACCATTTCACATGTGCTAGAATACCTCCTATTTGACACACACACACGGAAAGTAACGATTCTTGTAGAGGATGTGGATAAATAGGAACATTCATTCATAGTTGGTAGGAATACAAAATGGTACAGCCACCATGAAAAACAGTTTGGCACTTCCTTAGAAAGGTATAGAATTATCATATGACCCAAGAAATCCCTCTTCTAGGTACATAGCCCAAAGTGTCGAAGCAGGGACTTGAACAAATGTTTGCATATTGATGCTCATAGCAGCATTATTCACAATTGCTGAAATATGGAAGTAGCCCAAGTGTCCATCAACCAATGAATTGGATAAACAAACTGTAGCATACACATACAATGGAATATTACTCAGTGATAAAAAGGAATGAAGTTCTGATATATGCAACAACATGATGAACCTTGAAGATGTCATATTATGTGATCTCACTGATATGAAATAGAATATGCAAATTCATGGTGTCGGAACTAGAAATCAGGTTACGGGGGCCGGGTTGGGGTTAGGGAATGGAGAGTTAGTGCTTAATGCATACAGAGTTTCTGTTTGGTAATGGCTGGTGTTGAAAGTACCACAGCATTGTGAATGTAACCAACACCACTGAATTATATATTCGAATGTGGTTAAAAGGGGAAATTTTAGGTTGTAAATATATTTCTAGAATATGCCTCAAGGATTAGTCAATAGAGATACAGAAATGCAAATACATGAACAATGTTCACTAATTCACTCAACAAATAGTTACTAAAAATCTACTATATGTCAGGCACTGTTCTACAGGCTGAGGATAGAGCCAAGTACAAAAGCAACAAAAATCCCTGCCTTTGTGGAGCTTATATTCTAGGGAGAGAGACACAAGACACAAGATAAATAAGAAAAATATGCATTAGATAGTGAGGGAGACCAGGGCAATTCAATCAATGGAGCCGCACACTCAAGCCAGCTGAAATGAAGGTACACCAACCTCACTCTTCAGAGGAGACTTGGGGTAACATTGGTGGGAAAAAAATGAATTGAATTTTAACAGTAGTGAGAAAAGAAGAATGAGATACAAGTATTCCAAATCCAAGGGTACAGGGTGGCTACCTTAGTTGCCTAACCCAAGAAAAAAGGAGAAAAATAAAATGGGAAAGGACCATTGAATATGCTTGTGTTGTGAGGGTATGGATGGGGAGGTGGGGAGGTAAGGGGACACAATAATTTACATAATGAGGCCAGGGAAAGCCTTCCAGAGAAGGAGATTTTGAATAGGGATATGAAGTAAATGATAGCTGAGGAAAAAGTACTCTGGGCAGAGGAAATAAATGCAAAGGCCTAAATCACTCTGTACACACAGCACAAAGGCAGTCAGAAGTGTGTGGGGAGGTGGAGAAAAGACCAGATGAGGGGGAACGAGAAAGCCAATTGAAAAATTTTAAAAATTAAAAATAAATGTAGAAAGAAAAGGGGCGCTATGTATCATAATATCTGTTACTTGAAGCTTGGAGTGATTTTTAAAATTATTTTTTTAGAGCTATTGTAGGTTTATAGAAAAGTCATGCAAAAAGTATAAAGTTCTCATATACTGCCACCACTTAATTTTCCCTTCTATTAACATTATATATTAATATTTACTAACATTAACATTAGTATGATGCCTTTGTTACAATTGAGAAAACATTATATAATTATATTTTAACTACAGTCTAGAGTTTACATTAGGATGTGCAGTTCTGTTTCAGTCTGCTGTTGCTGTGGGAATGAATATACCAGAAATGGATTGGCTTGTATAAAGGGAATTTATTAAGGTACAAGTTACAATTCTAAGCCCATAAAAATGTCCAAATTAAAGTCACCAAAATGAGGATACCTTCTTGGAGGAAAGGCAAATTTGTCATGTTCCTTTGACACGGAACATGTCATGTATTAAGGCACATGGTGATGACTGCTGGCCCTCCTGGGTTGGTTTCAAAATTGCTCTCTCATGGTATAATCTAGGAATGCCTTAAGTGTATAATGATAGTGACAAATGTACAAATTTAAAACTGCTTTTGCATGAGGAAGAACAAAGGAATGCCAATATTGCAGGGTGTTGAAAATAGATGGTAATTGATATTTTAAAACTTTAACTTATGTGTGGGACTAAAGCAAAAAATGTTTATTTGGCACAAAGTTTATATTTTGATGAAGTGCATTTCCTAATATAACTTATGTGGAAAGCTTAATTGAACACCATAAGTACACAGAACCTTGAGTAGGGCATGAGATTTTGTAGGTTTGCCCAGAGTGATGCCCCGATGAATCCCAGAGTGATTTGAACAGTGAATAAAAAAGTATTTGCAAAGTCCCCTTGGGGGAATGGAGAGAAAGGGGGAAATTCAACTTCCTCAAGTGGAGAATTCTTGATATTCTCTCAAGCAGTGGGGACAACCAAAGCAATAGGCTGAGCCACCAATCTTGGGGGTTGTTCATATAAAACTTAATCCCACAAAGGATAGGTCAAGCCTACTTAAAGTTAGGCCTAGGAGTCACCCCCAAGAGAACCTTTTTTGTTGCTCAGATGTGGCCTCTCTCTCCAGCCAACACAACAAGCAAACTCACTGCCCTCCTCCTCTCTGTGTGGGACATGACTCCCAGGGGTGTGGACCTTCCTGGCAATGTGGGACAGAAATCCTAGAATGAGCTGGGACTCAGCATCAAGGGATTGAGAAAACCTTTTCGACCAAAAGGGGGAAGAGTGAAATGAGACAA
>PVIY010017574.1:0-49197 GCA_004026745.1 Myrmecophaga tridactyla | reverse complement strand
TCAGCATGAGGGGTACAAGGGCCAAGCCAGCAGGCCGGGAAGGGGCATCCAGGCAAGTCACCCTGAGTGCAGTTCCAACAGGGTAGGAAGGGACTACTGAGGACAAGTGGGGAAGACAGAATGAGTGCAGGCCCAGGGCCCAGTACCCTCTGTCCCCAAAGGAGGCCATGCAAGGGGTACAAATGCAAACAGAACAGGCGGACAAAGATTCTCACTGAAGGTCAGCAAGGCAGGAGACATGGGACAAGAGGAGACAGGGCCAGCAAGACCTGGAGGAGACAAAAGGGTCAGTCAGCAAATCACAGAGGCCCCAGGCACCCTATCCAACCTGTGATGGGGCAGGGGCAGGGGCAAAGAAAAGGAGAAAAGGCCTAGCTCCCACCCCTCCAACAGACGAGGCCCTGCCCTGCCTAGCTTAAGCCGCTGCCACGATTGGGGAAAAACCCTCTGTGGGCCAGTGCTGGGTCCCCGAAGGCCACTGCCATTGATTTGACCTGTTCTTCCTCTCTCACCCCCCAGTGCCACAGTCATATCTAGAGAGCCAGAAACACTGAGTTTGGGCACGATGACTGCCATTCCAGGCTCTCTGGTCTGGAGAAGTCATTCACCCCTCTGAGCCTTGGTTCTCTCAGCTGTAAAATGGAATATTAGTAGCTAATCCTTGATGCAATGATTCCATGATGACCATTAATCAGTAAGATCCCATGCTTTGGGAACTTCCTATGGGGGCCTTCCCAGGTGGACAAGCACATCCAGGGGGGAGGGGTAGAGGGGTGATGGTGCAACTGTGCAAGAGAAACGGGGGGCAGCAGTGAGGGGAAGATGAGCACTGTCCTCCTGTGGGGTGGAGAGGTTCCCTGGCTCCATCTGGCTCCACCTTGAGGGATGCAGGGCCCTGACGTACCAGCCCCAGCCGTCGCTGCCCATGTCAGTCATCCCCCATGGGCTGCTGTGACAGAATCAGCTCCTCCGTGGTATAGATCTGTGGGAGAGAGAGCAGCCTTCAGAGCCTGGGGAGGTGCCCTTCTGTCCTCTGTGGCCATCCCCTCTGTAGGCTGGTGGCAGCAGGCAGGAAGAAGAGGCAAATGGAAACCACAGTCTGTGGACGTTAGTCATGCAGAGAAAGCATCCCCTCCATCCCTCACCCTGCTCTGCATACCCTTACACCTCAAAATTCTCTGCTGGAGGAATCCCTATGTGCCAATGGCTCTTGAGGGAGGGCTAGGGAAAGGAGGAAGAGGGGAAGACCCCTGAGAGTGGGGCCGTGTGCACACCACGGGAACTCCTCAACACCATCACTCTCCAGGAGCCACCACACACTTGCCTGGCCATGGTCCATTATTTCCCAGAGCCTGGAATCCGTGGCCCGGTACCTTCTTCCAGGGTAGAGCTGCCACATCAGGGGCAGCCGGGACAGGGGCAGCTGGCTGGGGGACATGGGCTCCTGTCGGTGCACTGGTATCTGCCACATGTGGACTGTGATGCTGGGCTCATGCTGAAGGGTCAGAGAGGAGGGGCACATCAGTTTGAGAGGTCCTCACATACAACCAGGGCCTTGGCCGCCTCAGCCATGCGGGCCAGCCAGTTAGCCACCCAGAGCACTGGGGCAGACCTTGCACCCTAGGGGTCTTGTTTTTATGGTGACTGATGCTCTCCTGGCCCCCTTAATATGGTCCTTCCCACTAACCTGCACCCCACCTCATCCCAGTACATCCCCATCATTACTGATATTTCCAACCATCAGTTGGGCCAGCACTGATGATTCTCTAGGAAACTCTGCTTGGTCATTAATCCTCTTTTTTTTTTTTTCAAACAAGATACCCATGGACCCCAGGATCTTGGGGTGTTATTTTTTTTTCACCCTAAATATATTGTGGTTTTGATCATGACCTTTACATATTCACTGCAAACATAAAAAAATAATAAGATCTGACCAGCACAGAGGGTATAAAGATGAAAGGTAAAGTCACCACCCAATTCTAACGGAAGTCCCACACACTAAGTAACCCAACGCCAAGTCTTTTCCAGAGTCTTCAATGAGAGTACTCATCTCTCTGTTTTCCTCTGTGATGAAAAGTCTTTGCAAACATTTACAACAGTAAAATGAGTAGCTGCAACAGACACCATAGCTTGAAATATTCTATTACCAGGCCCTTTACAGGAAAAGTTTGCCAGGACTCACTTTAGATCCTGCTTGGGATGTCTCTTTTCACCCTAAGATTATATGTTAAAATACAGAGCTACTTTTTTGAAAAATAATAATTTTACAAAAAGAGAAAACATTCACTCTCTAGGTTCTCTGCCCCATTCCCATCCCCATGACTGAGTTATTGTAAGAATGCACTCTTCTCCCACTGAATTCGGAGATCATTAATAGGACACATTTTTTAAAAATGTTTTTAAAACTTACTATAAAATATTGTGCCCAGAAGTTTTTGCATGCTTTCTTTGATACAGATATGGAAAAGACTTGCAAGTTTCCCCACCAAAAGTTTTCAGGTTAACCTATTTTAAGATTGCTAGCAAACCTGTTATAATTTTTAAATGTCAATGAATTATTTACGATTAAACAGCATTTTTAATACCTGGATAAGCTTTGACCATATTACACCAAGGCATTCATTTTATCTCTAAGAGGCTGTGATTTAAGGCCCCAGGCATGGTAACTGTTTCCAGTACAGAGCAATTACAATTACCACCTTGGGAGCTTTTGAAAAGTACACAGTTCTGGGCCCCACAAACCCCCTGAATCAATTTCTAAGAAGTGGGATTCAGAAATGTGTTATTTGTCAGCAGCTCCCCCAGGCCATTTCAACAGTGAACAATGTCTGTGACTCGTCTGCACAGAGGTATATTAGTCTCATTTTCGCAGATTAAAAATATGAAGCCAAAGTCAATTTTAAACCGTTGGTCCACATGCTGCCTCCAGGTTGCAATGCCTTTGCTTGTGCCAGTCCTGCCCCACTTCTGGTTTGGAGAACTCCTATTTATCTGGCAGAGCCCAGCTCAAGAGACACCCTATCTGTGAAGCCCTCCCACGGGGGAGGCGTCATCTCCAGGCCATCCTGTGGCCCCACCAGGCAGGGGCTCCTGGAACCCCAGGCGTGGACACGCTTGTAAACCCGCACAGGCCGAGCCTTCCAGCACGGGTGAGAACTGTTCCCTCTTACCCCCATCCCAGGCGCTATTGCAGAACTCCCGGACCCACGCCAGCCAGAGTCAGTAGGCAGTCCTCCGGCACACCACCCCCACCTCCACCTCCACTTGCCCCAGGACTCACTGTGCTGCCTGGCGAACTCCTGGCCAGAGTACGATGGGAGGGACTGAACCGCACGACCACCGCCACCCAGGTCCTCCCCACCTCGTCCTCGTAAATGCCAGGCCTTCTGACCCATAGGCGGTCTGGGGGCTCCCTGAAGCCCCGAGAAGCTTCTGAAGCCATTGCAAAGCGGCGCCCTGGAGAGTCCTCGAGGCGCACACGGAGCGTCCCAACTGCGCAGCCTCCTTGGAGCGGCTGCGCCCACGTGGGGCGGGGCCAGCGGGCCGCCGCAGGGGTCAGAAGGAGGCTCCCGGGGTATGGAGCCCGCCCAGCGGGGCCCCAGCAGAGGCCTCGGTGCCCCAGGGAGGGGCGGCTCCCTCAGACCAACATCTTGTCCCCACCCAGTCGTCCCACCCGGCCAACTCTCGGAGGGCCCCTCCCCAGTTTTCCCCGCAGGCTGTGTCCATGGCATCTCCCACCCCCACACCCGTGCTTCCTCCCCCCACCTTGGAACGTGAGCCCAGGTCTCGGGTGGACGGATCCTGAGCTAACACAGACCTCGCTTTTTCTCCACCCCTGGGGCGTTTCTTCAACAGGCCTCCATGCCAGGGTCTAAAAGTGGCGTCCTGAACCGTAGCTGTGAGCTCAGTGGGCGCTTCTCTTTGGGATCCCTTCTCAGAAAATGAGCCCGGGCCGCAGGGACGTATGAGATGAGGATCATATAAAGGGCAACTTAAACGAGGGCATGGGTGGCTATGGCCCAGGAGCGCCCTCCTTTCCGCAGTCTGGCTACCCTGACTTGCTCTGCTTTTCTGAGAGGCTTCAGAAGCTAAAGATAAAACCAGAAGCATTTGCTAAACACACTGGGCTTCGTCCTAATGCACCGCTAATCCGATCATTTTCATTTCATTTGAAACATGTGTAAATGTTGAGAAGGCAGAAGGCGGTAGGACAAGGCCATCCCTCTGGGAGAGCGGAAAAACCATTTCTCCATGGGTTCCTGGCCAAGCATAAACGGCATGTAGAATGCCCACGGTGGAGAGCTCTGGTGAAGCCTGAGCTTTTTGTCCCAGCAATTCCACCTTCTGTTGTTTTTCCGAGGAATCTTCTAGTGTGGGGATTGAGTGGCCCTAGGAGACCAGGGGGCCCCTTCCTCTGGTTATCCACCCCCTCCTTCTGCCCTCAGCGTGGTCAGCCTTCTGCGTGAGTTGTTTGTGTGTCTGCCTCTGGCTGGGAGTTGAGACTCCTGGAGGGGCCGACTGGGCACGGGAAGTGGTTATTTTGTATATGAGCTGAGCCCATTTCTTACCAAATTGACTAAACGGTTTTCATACCCAAATCTGGGGTCCAGTCCTGGCTTTGCCATTGGTTCATTGTGTGATCTTGGCTGAATCCCTTATCTTCTCTGGCCTTTGGGTTCCCTAAATGAACAGTGAATGGTCAAAGCCAGATAAGCGTTAAAACCCTGCCCTAATCAGTTTTCCTCCAAAGCAGCACTGCCCAATAAAAATTTAATGCTAGTATTTAATGAAAACATAAATTTAAAATTAAAGCAACTTTAAATTTCTAGTAGCCACATTTTAAAAAGTAAAAATAATATATATTTGTATTTCCATATATAATATATTCTATTTAACCCAAAATATCCAAAATCTGTCATTCCAACATATAACCAATAAAAACAAATTAAGTTGTTTACATTCCACTGTTTGAAATGTCTTTGAAATCCAGTGTGTATTTTACAATAATTAGCCTATCTCAATTCAGATGCTAAGTTTTCATGGGAAGTATTTGAGTTTTTGCTTAGAGTTTATAAGATTCACAGGTGAAAAAGAAGATTCATGTATCAAACATTCTTTAGTCACTACCAAAAGCTCCTTAGCCACAATACCCATCCTTCAAGTTCAAGAGCTACATACAACTAATGGCTACCATATTGGACCACACAGATTGTAGGACATTTCTGACAGCCCAGAGAACTCTACTGGAGAGCACAGTTCTGGCGCTTCTTCTGAAGGTGAAGGCCATGGGTGACTCTGAGTGGGAAAGACAGGTCTGGCCTCAATAGAAATCTGGGAATCCAAAGAAACAGAAAAAACAAACAAACAAACAACAGTACCTCCTCCTCACTCCAACCCCCAAAAGACATGAGTCGTAATTTCATTTTCTACTGCTGGAGCACTTATGATGGGCCAGGCTGTGTAATGTGTGTTGGCATATACTGTTACCTCATTTAGTTATTACACCAAGCCTACTTGGAAAGTAGTGTTTTACCCGTTTAAATATGTGAGGCAACTGAGGCTAAGTGGGGTGAAGGGACTTTCTCAAAGTTGTTTGGTATAGAATTGATGTGTGAAGTGAGGTGTCTGATTACTGAAGTCGCTTTCCTGAAATTTGACAAGATTCCCTAAGGGGGACCATGAAACTGCATGAGGAATTGAAGTCTTCTTCTCATTTCACAACAATAACAAGCCAAATTGAGCTTGTCATTTTCTGTTTGCCAGTGCTCGGGTGCTCTAATCCATCCCATGCCCCTGTCATTAGAGTCATCATTTCTTTGCTAATAGTTAAGTGCAGCAGCGACTGAGATACCAAGGCACGTTCTTCAGTTGGCACATCATCACAAGCAATTGTAGGTGCCAGCTGGATTAATTGTGATGCCTCCTCATGCCTTGAATCACTGACATACCATTTCTCCTTGGCGAGAGGCTCAGCACTGTACTCAAGCCCAGAGCATAGGCAAGCTCATCCCTAAATCCCATCCTTGTGGATCTATCTACCGAGACCACTCCTGAGGCTGATTCTATGTCGGTCAAAATCTAGTCAGAAGGGGCGGGCAATGGTGGCTCAGTGGCAGAGTTCCTGCCTGCCATGCCGGAGACCCGGGTTCGATTCCCAGTGCCTGCCCATGCAAAAAAAAAAAAAAAAAAAAGATGTTAAAAAATCAGTCAAGAGAAAGAAACCACAGGGAAATTTGAGCAGGAAAAATTTAATATAAGGAAATATTGACTATAATAGTGGACTATTAAGTATTACCTAATAAGGAGTAATCAAGTATTACCTAGTAAGAAGTAAAGAGTACTCTAAAGAATACAGTGGAAGTAGATTTAAGAAGCAAAGATTGAGATAGAGCATCTAAGAAAAGAAAATCCAGCAAGCAGAACTTGCTGAAAATCTACCCTCTGGAACTCACTGAAAAAGTGCCCTGTAGGGTGCCAAGGAAAGCTGCTCGTGAACAGCTTGAGGCACTCTGCTATAGAACTGCCCAAGGAGGGGTGGGAGGATACAAGGTGTGCTGCTTGCTGCTGGGCACTGCAGTCAGTGCTAGAGAAGTCATGTGCATTGCAGAAATGGGCACTGGGTGTGTGCTCCCTAACCCTGTGCTGGAGAAGCAACCCATGCAGCAGGAGCCAGGCGTCTGGGAAACCACATGAACTGTAAGACTCGAAGCTGTCGAAGCTGCTCATGCTACAAGAATATGGTGCTAGAGAAACCCCCTGAGCCAAGGCAGCTGAGTGCTGGTCAAAGCTGTCCTTGCTGCAGGGTGCCTGCTGCCAACAGAGCACATAAGAACAAGTAATAAAACCCTCTCTTCCTCTGACTCTGGGCCCCTCCTGGGCTCTCTGCTGATAAAACTTACATCCTACCAGCTGGTAAAGAAAAACATTTAAGGGGCCCAGATCCATTTTTGCAGAACAGGCAAAAGGGGTGAATTTAGAGTAGAGAGACAATAAGTTGATAAGTAGTATGGAAAGTTAGAGTATCTGTCTAAGATTTTAAAGGGATTCTGAAGTGAGACATGGTTGAAATGATAGACCCAGAGACTGGAGTTTCAACAGCCTCTTCCTAGCTCTCAGTTCTCAGTGCTGCTCTGGCATTTCCTCCGATTCAGTCTTATCACCCCTGGCAATTATCTGCTTAACTTCTTTGGATCTGAGTTTCTTAATAAATAAAGTCCAGGGCATGTTCTCCCAGCTCCTAAAATCAAATGGATTACTGCCTTCATTCATGAGCAATTAGATGGATCAACAGCTTGAGCACTGGTGCTTTCTAATAGCATGTGCTTGTAAGATTGCCAGAGGTAGCAGAGGATATACACCCACGGAAAGTAGCTGGCACATGTGTTTTGAGCATAATGGTTAATTAAAAATTCTGCAGTGAATGCCCACTATAAAACATACAGAATTCCTGGATAAATTCCAACAAGTGTCCTTCTAAAAGTATCACTCATCTTACAAAAACGTAAAGGAAAGACTGGCCAAAACTTGGGAGAGAAGAGAGAACAGAAAGCAGGGTGGTATGGGAAGGCTAAAGCTGGGGTACCCAGGAGAGCAGTTACCAGGGGGCCTAGGGTTGTGAATTTTGAACAGCACCAAAGGGAACGGGAGACAAAGTCTTAGGCGCTATAGAAGTTAGAAGGCGGCACTGAGACCCATTATGCTGCTCTGAAGGGCTAAACTCTTATGAATGGTAGGATAGGTAAAAGTCTACCTGCTGGCAAAAGCGTCAACAAGGAAATTATATTCTCTTGGCCTTGGCAACCTATAAGGAAAGTAACAATTGAAGCCTGCTCTGAGAAGTCAGAACAACTGGCCTACCTATGAGTGATCTTGGGGGTGAAATTATATTACCTTTGTGTGGTGGTTTGGAATATGTTCCCCAACATAGATAAATTCTTAATTTCAATCTGCATTCCTGTGAATGTGAACCTATTGTAAATAAGACCCCTTGAAGATGTTACTGCAGTTAAGGTATGGCCCAACTGAATCAGTTTGAGTTTAATCCAGATTACTTGAGATCCTTATAAACAGAATGAAATTCAGATACAGAGAGAGCCATGGAAGGAATAAGAAACTGGAAGCCAAAGGCACCTGCAAGGAAAAGGAAAAGCCCACACGTGTATTGCCACGTGACAGGAAAGCAAAGATCTAGGATTGCAACAGCCAGCCCTGGAACACCACCGTCACTGGGGAGAAAGAATTGCCTAGCTGACATCTCTATTTTGTGCTTCTGGTAGCCTCAAAACTGTGAGCCAACAGATTCTTGTTGTTTAAGCCAACCCATTACGTGGGATTTGTTTTATCAGCTGGGACACTAAGGCCATAGTTAGGAAAAAAACATGTAGTATCTCACATGGGAATGATGAGCTGATTCTGGCTCAGAATCTCTCGTAAGGCCATTAAGCTGTTGGTCAGGGCTGTGGTCATCTTGAGGCTGGATGGGGCTGGACAGTCCACTTCCAAGATTACTGACATATGGCTCTTGGCAGGAGGTTTAGTACCTCACTGGTCGTTGGCCAGAGGCCTCCGTTCCTCACCGCATGAGCCTCCCATAGATGAGCGTCCTCACCATGTGGCCGCTGGCTTTCTCAGAGTGAGATCCAAGAGAGAGCATGCCACAAAAATGGAAACTTTAGGGTTTTTTATACTTTAACACGGGAAAGGGCATGCATCA
This sequence comes from Myrmecophaga tridactyla, assembly GCA_004026745.1. NCBI lineage: Eukaryota > Metazoa > Chordata > Mammalia > Pilosa > Myrmecophagidae > Myrmecophaga > Myrmecophaga tridactyla. The sequence continues at coordinate 40,484 of PVIY010017574.1, read as the reverse complement.
CATAGCTAACATTGGTACAATGTGGGGAGGGAGACTCCCCAGGGTAGTGAGTATCAGGAAGCACGTCACCGAGAGCCATTTCAGAGGCCAATTACTGTACCTGATCATGTTAAGTTCTCATACTTCACCTCTGCTCCCTTCTGTCCCATCATTTACATTGTAATCACCTGCATTGTAATTCCACATATGTCAAATCCACAGGTCGTTATTATGTGTTTGTACAGTCACAAGTTACTCATATTTACCCACAAATTTCCTCTTTCCAGTTCTCTTCATTCTTTCTTATATTTTTATATTTATGTCTGGAATCATTTCATTAGGCCTTAAGATATTCCTTTAGAAGAGTTTATTTTAATGGAGGCCTGGAAGTGATGAATTTACTTGTTTCTTTTCTCTCTTTTTTCTTTTTCTTTCTTTCTTTTCCTCTGCCCCCCTCCTTCTTTATTTCTGTTTCCGTCTGTTTGCCTGTCTGAAGCATTTCACCATTATTGAAGGAAACTTTGCTGAACATAGAATTCTAGGATGGCAGTTATTTTCATTCTATATTTTAAAAATGTCATTCTATTGTCTACTGGAGTTTATCAATTTGCTGAAACTGGCCATCAATGTTATTGCTGCTTCTTTGAAAATAATGTATCTTTTGCTCTGGCCAATTTAAGAAATTTCTCTTTATTTTTTATTTCAGAAGTATAGTATTTTTTGCACTTACTTGTATTAAATCTATTTTGTTTGTATTTATCCTGCTTGAGGTTTGTAGAGTTTCTTGGACTGTGAATTGATATCTTTCATCACTTTGGGCAAATTCTCAGTAATCGCATCTTTGAATGTAATTTCTATCCCAATCTCTATCTTTTCTCCTTCTGTGACTCCAGTTATACCTTATTAGATCTTTTAAACTGTATGCTATATCTCCTTTGCCCTTTTCTGTGTTTTTTTTTTTCTATTGCATTTTTTTTCTCTCAGAGCTTCAACTTTGATATTTTCTTTTGACTTAACTTCCAGTTCATTAATCCTGGCACCTGCTGTGTTCAATTTGCTCTTTTTAAATTCAATTTTATTGAGATACATTCACATACCACACAATCCTTCTAAAGTGTTCGAACAATGGTTCACAGTACAGTACAGTCACATAGTTGTACATCCATCACCACAATCAATTTTAGAACATTTTCATTAATTAACAAAAAAAGAGAAAACCCAAAACATCCCACATGCCTATGCCCTTCAGTATGTGCTTAACCTGATTTCTTAACTGCAGATATTTTACTTATCAGTTCCAGAATGCCGATTTGATTCTTTTATTAATAGAATCTAACTTTCTTGGATGATCTTCACCTTTTTAACAACTATTTTCTCCATCATTCTTTCTATTTCCTTAGACATCCTAATCATAGTTATTGTTAAGTGCTTGTCTGGTAAATCTGGACTACCTGTCAGTCTACTTTTAGTGTCTGCTTTCCTTTTGATTTTCATTTATAAGGCCTTGTCCCTTGGAATAATTTTTAAATTGAATGCGAAATATTTTGTTTTAAAACACTGTAAAGACTCTAAATGAAACACTTTTCTCTGCTACACACATGGTTTGAGATATTGAACAGTTTGATCCCAACAGGAACAGAACTGAATTGAGATTAGGATGCAGTTCTGATAATAATCCGTTTACCTACCTCTAGTGGGCTCCCTTCCTGGAGTGTGACTCTCAATGAGGAGTCTGGTTAAGTCTTTTGTTTAAGCACCAAAAAACTAGGAAATTCTCCTCTGGCTTTCTGGAGGTGTTTTGCTTTACTCTTTAGCATCATGCCCTGCACTTCTTCAATTTGTAAAATGCTTTTAAGGACAGAACTCCCTTCATGTGTTTGAGATGCCTCAAATTTCCAATTTTGCCTAGTTGCATGCGTAATCAGCAACTGTTCCTCAAGAAGAAACAGTTGTGAGTGGCTGGTATCAGTTCCTTACTCCTTCCAGGGCTCACAGTTTGTCTAGTTTGCTAGCTGCTGGAATGAAATATGCCAGAAACAGAATGGCTTTTAAAGAGGCAAATTTAATAAGTTGCTAACTTACAGTTCTAAGACTGAGAAAATGTCCCAATTAAAAGAAGGTTATAAAAATGTCCAAATTAAGGCATCAACAAGAGGTTACCTTCACTCGAGAAACGCCGATGAAGTTCAGGGTTTCTCTCTCAACTGGAAACGCACTTGACAAACATGGCGATGTTTTTAGCTTCCGCTCCAGGCCTTTTGCTTCATGAACTACCCCAGGGGCATTCTCCTTCATCTCTGTAGTTTTCATGTCTCTGCTGCACCCGTCATTCTCAAAAAGAAACTCTTTCCAAAATGCTTCCTCTTTTAAAGGATTCCAGTAAACTAATCAAGACCCACGTGGAATGGGTGGAGTCGCAACTCCCTCTGTTCAAAAGTTAATACCCACAGGGGTGCAAGGGTAGTTCGATGTTAGAATTCTTGCCTGCCATGCAGGAGACCCGGGTTCGATTCTTGGTCCATGCATTCCCCCCCAAAAAAAACAAACAAGCAAAAAACAAACAAACAAAATTTCAATAAATGGTGCTGCAATAACGGGGTACTCACGTGGAAAAATAATAAAATATGGCCCCACCATACAGCATACCAAAAAAAAGTTAATACTCACAATTGAGTGAGTCGCATCTCCATGGGAACAATCAAAAAGCTCCCAACCGGCAATAATGAATGAGGATTAAAGGACATGGCTTTTCTGGGGTCTACCACAGATTCAAACCGGCACATTCCACCCTTTGGACCCTCCAAAAACATGTTCTTTCCAAATGCAAAACACATTCATTCCATAACAATATCAGAAAGCCTTAAAGCATTTCAGTGACTATACAAATGCAATTCAAAGTCAGAAACAATTCAAAATCTCATCAAAGTTAGTTACAGGCATGATCTGTCAGAAGGCAAAACTATCCTCTGGCTCTGAATATATAAAACTCAGAATAAGTTATTTGCTGCCAACATACAGAGGAGGAACAGTCATAAGATACATGTACACATTTGCATAGGGAGAAATTGGAAGGAGTACAGGGGTCACTGTACCCAAGCAGTTTTGAAAATCTGCAGGGCAAAGTCCACTAGATTTCAGAGTGTAAAAGTGATTTATCTCCACCCTTTCCAAGGGCCTACGCAGTGGCCCTCCTCTTTCTGAACGCAACCTTGGGGGACATTTGATGTGGTATCTGGTGGGGTATTCAAGGCCCCCAAGCCTCAGTTTTGTCACTGCACAAGAGGCCTCTGACTGGGTCCAGCCTAAATTCACCATCTACCCTGTGCCCAGAATTATGAAATGACCCAAAGGGAAAGTTCTCTGCAGATGCTTGCCTTTGAGCAGTCCTCTCTTCTTCAGAATTTTAGTTAGCCTCTATTTCTTGTTGCTTCTACAGCCCTTTGATGCCTTTGAAATTACAATTTTAATTTTTGTCCAGATTCACCATAGCTTGGTAGTAGCATTGGCCTGCTGCAGGCTACTCCATTTTATCCCAAGTCAGGGAGGGTTCACTTAAAGGTAGAATTAAATTGTCACTAAAAGGACAATTAAATTGTCACATGTCCTTATGACAATGGAAATGATCCAGAAGGGTAGGAGAGAATGATGGCAAGTGAGTTATAAACTGAAGAAAGTTATTGAGGAAGGAAGGCACAGAGGCCAGAGCACAGGTTGATGCATTGGCTTTGAAGAGTGGATGGGCTTTTTTTCCATTGTTACTGATGGGGAGAATGAGAAGGGGGGTTAGAGGTATATAGGAGTTTCAGATTAGTGAGGGGAAGAAGAGAAAATTCCATTCTTCCAGCTTTCACAAGATAAAATTATGAATGGCTTAGCGAGATCTAATCTTAGAAAATAAATATATGAAAGTATTGAGTGACAATAAGAGTAAATGTTTTTATTTTCTTGGTTTGGAATGACCCTCTTATAGATGATACACAATGCAAAAAGTAAATTGAAAGACTTGTTAATGTTGAAATGGCCAAATTATAACTTCTAATGACTAAAAATTAAGTAAAAATATAAATCCTACATGAAAGAAAATATTAACAATATGTACCAAATTTTTTGTTTCCAGAATATATAAACAACTCTGGCAAATTAACAAATAAAATAAGAAACCCATTGGAAAAATGGGGAAAGGCTGGAGAAAATTCACAGAAGAGGAACTGCAAATGGCCCATCATGTATAAGAAGATGCTCAACCTCACCAGAAATCAAGAAAATGCAAACTTTTAAAATGAGATATATTTAAAAATTCTGTAATATTGAGGGAAAAAAACAAAGTGCTTGATAATAGTAAATGTTAGCAAGGGCATAGTTTGCTTTACTGATCGGGTCCTTTTTCTATTAGGAGAGGGTGAGTTGGAACAGACCTCTCCTCCCCTTGTCATCCTAACAAGTCATTTTTCACAAAACTAGCATGCTAGACTGGGCAGGCAAATGGAATCTTCTTTAATAAAGGTTGGGTCAACTTCAGAAGGAAAATGTTGCAGAAGAGATAAATGTTAGCATTTCAGAGACCTTTCCTTTGATGTTTTCAAGACAAAAACTCAGGAACTGATGCCTCATTGAAAATTTCCCCAAAGACCATTGCTCAGCCTCTTACACTGCCTATTTGCCTGTTGGAGAAGCCATATTGCCAACATGGCTGTCGTGGCTGATGCAAGGCAACACAGTATGGCCACTTACCCCCAGCCATCAGCTACCCCACATTTGCCTGTCCACAGGATAAGCATCCATTTCTTAAGACTCCCATTTGGATATTGTCTACCCTTACCCACAGAGGAGCCCCTTCCTGTGCCCCTCTCTTTCCCCCATGTCAGTCCCAATCTATGTCCTTGATCTAGAGTAAGGTGCAGGCTTCAGCCTGTGTTGCCAGTTGTTGCCAGGTGGGTGCTGTCCAGCATTACACACTTGGGAAAGGGACAGAGGCAAAGTTCGTATGATGGTTTCTACTCTGCTGGCCCAGAATGAGCTTGGCCTCTCCAATTCAAGTTTCCTCATCAGCAAGAAATGTGAGTATGCCAGTTATTTTATTAATAGCTCAATAAAGTTGGCACTTCTCCCAAGGGCAAATATTTATTTCCCTGTGGACAGGACAATCTAAAACCAAATTGAGGACACAATACTTCCTCCACCAGTACAATGCTGGTCTTGTCCTTGAGAACTTATTGGCAAAGGGAATAAAAACAACAACAACAACTCTTCCTGCTCCAGTGAGAAGATGGGAGGGGAATGGCTTCAGTCACCTTTAATGGCAGAGCTTTCTTGGGAGTGAATCATCTGTTCTGGTTTGCTAGCTGCCAGAATGCAGTATACCAGAAACAGAATGGCTTTTAAAAAGGGGAATTTAATAAGTTGCTAGTTTACAGTTCTAAGGCCAAGAAAGTGTCCCAATTAAAGCAAGTCTATAAAAATGTCCAATCTAAGGCATCCAGGGAAAGATACCTTGGTTCAAGAAGGCCGATGAAGTTCAGGGTTTCTCTCTCAAATGGAAAGGCACATGGCAAACATGGTCAGGGTTTCTCTCTCATCTGGAAAGGCACATGGCGAGCATGGTGTCATCTGCTAGCTTCCTCTCCAGCTCCTCAGGAGATGCTTTCCTTCTTCATCTTCATCTCCAAAAGTCGCTGCCTGGTGGACTCTCTACTTCATGGTTCTGTGGTATTCTCTCTTGTGGCTTTCTCATGGCTCTGTCATTCTTCTTTGTTCTCTCTGATTCTCCTCCTTTCTCCAAAATGTTTCCTCTTTTATTGGATTCCAGTAAACTAATCAAGACCCAACCAAATGGGTGGAGACACGTCTCCACCTAGTCCAGCTTAACAACCACTCTTGATTATCTCTAGGGAGATAATCTAATTAAAGTTTCAAACATACCATACTGAATAGGGATTAGAAGAAATGGCTGCCTTTACAAAATGGGATTAGGATTAAAACATGGCTTTTCTAGGGTACATACATCCTTTCAAACCAGCACACAATGGTTACATATAATTGAGCCATTTATTTTCCCACCCCATGTAAATGGGGAAAGAAGTGTCAAGGGTGCCCATTCCTCCAGCCATGTTAATAGCATTTCCATTTGCAAATCAGTTAGACAATAAGCACCCAGCCCATGCCAGGGACTCCTGTCTCTCCTTCAGTCAGAATAGGTGTCTCCCGCCATCTCATTTATACTTCTGTTGTAACATCTGTCTCAAGTGTATGGGTTTAGATATCTCTATCCCTACTTGCTTCTGACTCCTTAACACAAATGATCCAGGGTATATGAAAGCATATAGGGGCAGCTGTCAAACATTCTCTTGATTCCAAAGCTTAGTTTTACCACTAACTAGTTGAGTGACCTTGAATTTACTGCTTAACTTTTTGAGCTTCCTATGCCTTAACTATAACATAAAGTTGATATACCTTCTTAGGTTGTTGTTGAGAAAGCAATAATGTTTGTAAAGTTCCTGGTTTGTGGTAGATCCTCCATCAATGGCGATATAGTAACTGGGAGCAGAGACAATTTCTTATTCATCTCTGTGTCCATGGCATCAAACCCAGTGCCAGAAATGTAGTAAGAGCCCAGTGAATACTTGCTGGATTAAAGTGTCTTTTAGTCAAATTGTTTCCTGGTTCAAACCAATACCAGTCAAGTCCAACATGAACCTGAAGATGTGCTGCAAATATAACTCATTCAGAGACTCCCTTCTTGCTAACTCCTCATAGAAAATGCACTCATAAATAAAAGTGTTCACAGCAAAAGCCAAAGCCCTGAGTATTGAATATTTGTAATGAAATAAAAGAGGTCTGAGGGGTCAGGAGAGAAAATGCCTCATCTGGCACAGATGGTCCCCCAAGGCCGCTGTAATTTTGATGTCTCTTTTTTAGGGTCTACTTTATGACCAGTCTATTTAGGTTAGCAGACTTGCTGAAATGAGCTTTGCAATTGGATTGGTCGTGGCAACTGCCCTGAGTCTGATATTTTCCCGACCGAGCTGCAAACAGTGCATGGGGGTCTCCCTTCATCATCCCCTTGCAGCCTTTCCCTGTGGCTCTTTGTGCTGTGGTTTGAAATGATATTCCATTTAATCCATCTGAATGACCCAGAAGGAAGCAATTGACTCTAAGTGGGTCACTCCCTGAAGCATGGTGGCAGCCTTCTCATAATGAAGAAATTGGGTCTTCAAAGAGTAAACATCCAACCAAAAGTTGGGGTAAGGATGAAGGGTGAGGCTAGCATGTGTGAAGAACTCCCCAGGTGAAATAAGCAGTGCTCTTGTCCTCATTTTAGAGATGAACTAAAGCTCAGAAAGTTTTCATAACTTAGACAAGACCACAAAGCTGTTAATGGTGAAGCTGGAATCTGAACCCAATGTATCTGTTTCCAAAGCCCAAACTCTCTTCTCCTGTACTTCAGGAACATGGTGTGCGTTTCACAAAACTCTATCAAATGATTGATAGAAATCGGGCTGGTGTTCCTGAGCTGGGTACATAGGCCCTGGTAACTCAGGAAGCCACTCAACATTGCCAAATACTAATGACTCATATAATCCATACAGAGCATCTGGAGCCTGACTTCAGCTACTCCATCATAATTAAGCTGCATTACCTTATTTAAACTCAGGACGTATAGGCTCCAACATGTGTAAGAGACATTCTGGGTATGAACTGGAGAGGACCCCATTACACAGATGCAATGGATGGAGTACCTACAATGTAATGCCATGGTCATGATTGTTTGGAGATTCCAAGTTCCAGAAATGACAACTGATAACCAGCTTTAGGGAGAGGAGGAAGATTAAGCCATCTCCCCCTCTCCGCTGTTCATTCAAATATCATGTCCTACCCTGAAAAATCAAACCTTCCTGCCACCATGTTTTTGTTGAAGATTAGTATGCAGGTTAAAAATTGACTCTAGAACCAGATCATTTGTATTCAAATCCCTGCTTAGCTATTTACAAGCCATGTGAACTCAGCAAGTCACTCATGTGTCTAGTAGCACAGTACCTATTTTGTATGGTTGTCAGAAGGATTAAATGAGCTAATATATACCCAGCACTTAGAACATGCCTGCACTCAATAGGTGCTGGAGGTGGTGCCTATTATTACTGGGTACCCGTGTTAGCCCTCTAGCTATCCCTTTGGGTACTGTGCTAGCTCAGCCCTTTGGAAGTACCTTTGGGTACTGTGCTTGCTCTCTACCCTTCCCTTTGGGTACCATGAAAACTTCCAGTCTTCCTTTTGAGTACCATGCTAGCTTTCCACTGTTCCTTCCAGGCCAGATTTCTCAGAAAAGGCTAGAGTTGCTGAGCCTCAAGTCTGACACCCCTTACACAACACCTTATACACAACAGAATCTTCCTTCTGCCCCCCTTACACCCTTCCACCCAACCCCCCCCCCAACTGAAATGCTCTCTTGAAGGTTCCCAGGGGCCTCTCCCTCCTAATGGTCTTGGATTAGCCTGTTGCAAACTACTCCATCTTGAACCCAAAGGAGAGAAGGTTTTTCTTAGGGTGGAAGGAATTAAAGCATGTTTTTCAGCAGACACTGTCTGACATCTGCAGCATTTGACAATGTGGACCATTTGTGCCTTCTCAACTCTCTTCATTCATCCATTGGATTTCTGTCTTGAGACTAGTAAGTCTCACCTTACTAGTGAGACCAGCCATCATACCTCACCTAAACTTCTCCCCCTAAACTTCTGATATCAGCTTATGTCCCCTACCTCCCCACAGAAATACAATTTGTCTTTCTACTCAAAGAAATTTGAGTGTTTCACTCATTTGGGGAACTGGTTATTTAAGGATTCAATGAGCATACAAAGCAAAAGATATGATCACCCAACAGCCATCCACCTTTATCACCAAACTGGGTAGCGTAGCATGCAGGAACATGATCAGCAGGGATTCCTGGAGCACTCCCATTGTCAGTATGGGGACTTGCTCCAGGAGAGGCACAGGCCGCAGAAGTGACCAGCAGCCCCCAAACACACAAAGACATGGACATACAACCAAGCCCCCTTTGCCGTGACCTGTCTGGCCCATTATTCTTCACACCTTTTCTCCTAGTGTTTAGAGTCACTCACCCCCTACAAGTTCAGCCCTGAACTAGCTCTGGTCCAATTCTCTGCATTTGGGAGGAATGCATTTAAGAGGTCTAGTCCAATACCTTTGAGAATTCAGACTGTCTGCTGGCCACACTTTGAACACAAAGCCCAACACCACGAACTAGGTCTCCACCCCTGCCCCATATCCCACTCCTTCCACTGCAGAAGATCAGCCTTAATCTTGACAGTGCAGGGAGTACCTTCCAGACCCAAACCCAGCCCTCTGCCAAACACACACAAATATCCATGCTCATCCTTTGCAGAAAGAAATAGAGCCCTGCAACAGGCTTTGCCTCAAGCCACGCTTTGGCATTAGACAGCTCCCTGATGCTGAGTATATGGACAGGAACTATATCTTCTTGATGTCTGCAGTAATTTTGGCACATGCCAAGTGCTTAGTCAATGACAGGAGGACTGAACTCTTAATGCTGACAGCCCCATATCTACTGCAAGATAGGATGTAAAAACCAGCATAAAGAGTGTGTCTTTGGGAATGAGATACCCAAACTTGAATTTGAGCTTTGAAAGTTACCAGCTTTGGGATATAGAACAAGGTGCTTTGAGCCCCAGTTTCCTTAAGGTTGTGAGGATTGTGATGACATATGGAAACACAGGCTGTGATAATGCCGGGCCTGGAGGTGTCCCCAGTGCATGGTGCTATGGAAACAGAGTATTCTAAGCTTCCCGTCCTATTTTGAGAAGGGAAAATATGATATCAGAAATAGTAATTTTCCCTTTGAAGAGAATTATCTGTAATTGAAAACAAAAACATAAAGCAATTATTTAGATCTTTTATTATCCAAGTGCAAAAGTGGTGTCTCTGCTCTGGACTATTTGCAGGACCTTCTGGGTTACAAAGCTTGCTAACTGGACACTGAGATTACAATCAAAGGACTCAATTTGGGTTGCATTTTACTATACTTGGATTTTTCTTATGGGTTTTCAACCTCCTTGAGCTTCCTGGTGCTCAAGGTTCAAGAACACCCGAGATTTTTCTGCTGTGTGTAGAGTCTGTCTTTATCCCCTTTAAAATATATTTCATAACTCTAGACTCTGTGTGAACTTCAAGCTTTGGGGAACACATTTTACATTATTGCATGGCTATGTAGGAGAATTTCCACATTTAATCACTTAAGATGCAAATAAGCATTTGGAATTTGTTTTTACTTTGTTTCATCTTTCTACATTTCCTTTTTCCTTGCCCCCTCTTTCTCAAGGTCCTGTGATCTCCAGGTGCTTGGAGGAGCAGCTTCTGTGCTGATTCTCCCTGTTGTGGTGATTTGTAACCAAACTCCTTTGATGAAAGTGCTTCAGACAATCTCAACCTAAAATACAACCCAAACACAATAGTGGCAGGATTTTTAGTATTGCTGTTGAATCCGGCCATATTGACTGTTCTCAAACAGTGGCAGTCCCTAAAGTAATACTTTGTAACTATTGCCTCTTTGCTGGGTCTATTAGTCAGGGTTCTCCAGAACCAATAGGAGATACACATATTTCTCTATGTGTGTGCATATATGTGTGTATATACACACAGATGTGTGTGTATGCCTATATGTAAAGAGATTTATTTCAAGGAATTGGCTCACACAGTTGTGGAGCTGGCAAGTCTGAAGTCTAGGGCAGGTTGGCAGGCTGGAAACCCAATAGGATTTTCAGTCAAGGCAGAATTTCTTCTTTTCCAAGAAACCTCAGTTTTTATGCTCCTAAGGCTTTCAACTGATTGATTGTGGCCTTCCCACATTATCAAGGATCGTCTCCGTTACTTAAAGTCAACTGATTGTAGGTATTAATCCCATCTACAAAATGCCTTTACAGCAACATATGTGCCATTGTTTGATCAAATAACTAGGCACCAAAGCCTAGCCAAATTGATACATAAAATTAACCATCATACTGGGTCTCCCTAACACTGCCTTCTATTGCTTGGCTTTCATTTATTCCATAAATATTTACCAGGTTCCTGCTTTGTGATGGCCATTGTCCTAGGTGCTAGAGATATGATGGTGAATGAGAGAGACATGCCCTTTCATGAACAGGGAGGAGCTCATTCTCCAAAGACAGACAGCCTGAAGTCCCTGAAGCATGACAAGCCTGGAGTGTCTGAGGAACAGAAAGGCTGGTATGAAGAAGGGATGGTGATCCAGAATGAGATTAAAGTGGAGATGGGTAGCAGGTTATTCAGGACCTTGTAGGGCAAAGTTCCGCTCCAAGGGCTATGAGAAACCAAGGAGAGACATATGTCTGGATTAAAAACATCATTTTGGCTGCTATGTGGAGGATGAACTGTAGGATTTGAGAGCAAAAGCCAAAATACCATTGGGGAAGCTGTTGCAGAAGTCTGAGTGAGAGATGAGGTGGTGTGGATTGAAGTGGTGGGGGTGGAGGTGTTGAGAAGTGGCTGGATTCAGGCTCCTAGGAAATAAAGCTGATAGGATTGGATAGAGCATCGAAGGTGGGGAAGAGGAAATACAAGTGAACCTTTCCTCTCCCAATACGTGCTTTGTCAGCTATTATTAATTGAATTGTGAGCCCAAAAAAGATATGTTCAAGTCCTAACCCCTGCTCTTGTGAATGTGATCCTATTTGGAAAAAGGATCTTTGAAGATATTGCTACCTAAGATGAGGTTAAACTGGCTTTGGGTAGTCCTAATGCGGTGTGACTGGTGTCCTTATAAAGAGGAAATTTGGACAGATGGAGAGAGACAGATACAGATAAAGAGAAAAAAAAGATGGTCATGTGATGCAGAAAGAGATTAAATTATGCCACAAACCAAAGAATGCTGTAGACGTTGTTTTAGTTTCTGTGGCTATTCAAGCAAATACCATGCAACAGTTTTGCTTAAACAATGGGAAATTATTATCTCACAGTTTTGAAGCTGGGAAAAAGTCTAAATTAAGGCATCATCAAGGTAATTGCTTTTTTCCTCAAAGACTGGCATTCTGGGGCTGGCTGCTGGGGCTGTCCTGGACTCCTCTGCCACATGGACAATACATATGACAGCCTCTCCTGGCCTCTTCATTCTCTTCCGAGTTCTTTTGACCTTCAGCTTCTTGCTTCCCATGGCTTTCTCTTGCTCTCTCTCTCTCTCTCACTCTCTCTCTCTGTCTCTCTGAACTTCATTCTTCTTAGAGAGACTCCAGTAATAGAATAAAGACTCATCTTGATTGTGTTGGGCCATACCTTAACTGAAGTAACCTCATCCAAAAGTCCTATTTACAATTTTTTTTTGTAAAAAAAGAAAAATGTTACAATTTTTCAAACCCACAGGAATGGATTAAGTTTAAGAACATGTTTTTCTGGGTATTTCAAACCCACCACAGATGCTGACAATCTGCCAACAGAATTCTACAGACTTCAAGGGAAACATGATCCCTCCAATAACTTGATTTGGACTTCCAGCCTCTAAAACGGTGAGACAATAACTCCTGTTGTTTTTAGCTCACCCAGTTTATGGTACTTAGTTATGGCAGACTTAGCAAATAAAGGCATCAGCCTTGGACTTCTTGCAACACATCAAGCTCAGCTTCTGCCTCTGCCCAAGCACTTTCTGGGGTTTAGTCCTCCCAAACTATCCATCCCAGATACCCGTACCCCATCCTCACCTCCCTCCTAAGCTGGAAGCTCCTGTTCTGACCAACTCCAAGAAGAAGAAGGAGGGGGGGAAAGTTATGTGACTAGAGTCTGCAATGGCAATTGCTCTTGGCTCAGAATGAATGTGTCTGGGGTATAAATCTCTTGTCTCTCTGGATAACAGAGGAAACAATTACTCATGCAGATGAAAAACTTTTATTCCTCTCTTTGACAGCTAACATCTCAAGGAGCATTTACTATGTCACTCCTTGGTAGAAATAGAAGCTAATATTTTCATCTGTAGTCTCTGGAATAATATAAGGCAGCTCCTAGTTTAATAATGAGCTTCCAATTTTTGGCAAGGCCACAGAGTTGCAATGGAGGGCATGTTGGGGGTAGGTAAAGAATAGCAAGAGTAGCTCCAGAAAAACCCACCTGAGAATTGCAGTAAGGACGTTATTTCAAAGTCAGAGAAGTCAGACATGGTGCTGTCCTGGTTATGGTATGACAGAGGGGCTCCAGGGAGAGACAGAAACAGGTGCCAGCAGGCAGGTCCTGGGCATGGACCAGGGCCCAGAACTGGAAGGTAAGGCCTTGAGTTCCAAGCTGGGCCTTATTACTGCATTTATTTGTTTACTCATTCAACAAGTGTTTATTGAGCATTTACATCGTGCCAGGCCCTGTATAGATTAGGCTTCAGGACAGGGATGCGGGTTGACAATTAAACTGGCAACAGAGTGATAAGAGTCTTCATGGGAGTTGTACTACAGAGTGATAAGTGTCTTCATGGTAGAAGACATCAACTCAGACTTGGGCATTGCTGACAAGAGTCCTGAGGAAATAAACATCTCAGCAGTGGTCTTCAACTGAGTCAGGCAAAGGTTGGGGTGTTGGGAGGTGGGAAGAGGGGGCATGATATTCCAGGCAGCAAAAATAGCATATGCAGGGATGCAAAGGCACAATGGCAGGAGGTTCTTGGCAGGTTGAGGGAGATGCTATCTGCTAAGTGTAGCTGAAGTACAGATTGCCAAGTATGGTAGGCTGCTTCTGAAATGGCTCCCAATGACCCCCACCTCCGGGTGATCATGCACTTACTTAACAATCCCTACCACCACCACCCTCCACCTTGTGTGATACGGGTAGGGCTTGTGACTTGCTTTGAACCAATTGAATACTGCCAGGTGCCAGGCTGGATGGGACATCATGATTGGTGATTATGTTACAGAAGATTATAGCTTCTGCCTCCCTGGAGCCTCTCCCTCGCTTGCCATCTTCGAGGAAGCTTGCAGCTGGTCAGGAACCACCTATGGCAAGGAACTGTGTGTGGCCTCCAGAAGCTAAGGATGGTCTCTAGGAATTGTGGGTAGCCTTCAGGAGCTGAGGGTGGTCTCCAGCTGATGGCAAGTCAGAAAATGAAGCACTTGATCCTACAAACACAAGGAAACGCATTATGCCAGCAACCACTTGACCATGGAAGAGGGTCCTTCTCCAGTCGAGCATTTGTGGCCCGGGGGGATGCCTTGATGCAGACCCTGAGCAGAGGACCAAGCTAAGCCATACTCAGACTTCTGACCCACGATGAGAAACATGAGATGAGAAGTGTGTGTTGTTTTAAGCTGCTATGTTTGTGGTGATTTGTTATGCAGCAATTGATAACTGACACCCAAGGGAAGGGAAATGGTGGGAGAAGAAGGTCAAATAAAGGATAGCCTTATTTGGAGAAGCTCAGTGACCTTGGATAGGTTATCCTTGTAGGACCCCAGTAAATGGGCCCAGATAATCTCTGAGATGAAACATGGACTTCACCCAGCTAGAGGTCAGTGACCTCTATAACTGGACAAGATTCCAGAATTTTGGACTAGAAAATATTACTTTATATCCCCTTTGGAAGGAAAGTATGACACACACACCCCCTCCAGGAGCCAGCAGGTGTTCCCTGAGAAAGTGTCACATCCGCTGGCCTGGACTAACTTCACTTCCTTCCTTTAGGGAAAATAATCGGATCTGACCAGACCAGTGAAGTCAGAGCCTTCCTGAACTAGGGGAGAAAACCTGCACATTTGGTACCAAAAGCTGCTCCCCTTTCCTCTCTACTTCAGAAGGTTTTAGATCTAAAATGAAGTAACAAATAATGCGGACTATTTTCCCCTACCAAACAATAACAAATCCACCATTAACTCCTTACAACTTACTTCACACAAAGCTAGCTTTTATGTTTGCTTGCCCATAATCACCAGAATGTTGCAATTGGAGAAGCCTCTGGGGAAGGGGCTTTTTCCCCAAAATATTCTTCCCTGGCCAATTCTCTCATTATAACTTCATTCTTTGAGGTCTTTTTGAGCAGTGTTCCCAGACTGTAATGTATATAGGAATCACCTGGAGGTTGTGTTAAAAGGCAGATTTTAGGGTATTGAAAATAGATGGTAATTAATGTTTTAAAACTTTAACTTATGTGTGAGACTAAAGCAAAAAAAAATGTTTATTTAGTACAAAATTTATATTTTGACTAGAGAATTTCCTAATATTACTTATGTGGACAGCTTAATTGAACACCATAGTACTTGGAACCTTGAGTAGGGCATGAGATTTTGTAGGTTTGTCCAGAGTGATGCCCCAATAAATCCCACAGCTATTTGAACAGTGAATAAAGAAGTATTTACACAGTCCCCTTGGGGGGATGGTGAGAAAGCGGGAAAATTCACCTTCCCCAAGTGGAGAATTCTTGATATTCTCACACAGTGGGGACAACCAAGACCATAGTCTGAACTCCTAATCTTGGTGTTTGTTCATATGAAACTTAACCCTGCGAAGGATAGGCTAAGCCTACTAAAAATGAGGCCTAAGAGTCACCCCCAAGAGAACCTCTTCTGTTGCTCAGATGTGGCCTCTCTCTCTCAGCCAACACAACAAGCAAACTCACTTCCATCCCCCTCTCTACGTGGGACATGACTCCCAGGGTTGTGGACCTTCCTGGCAACTTGGGACAGAAATCCTAGAAAGAGCTGGGACTCAGCATCAAGGGATTGAGAAAACTTTCTCACCCAAAAAGGGGAAGAGTGAAATAAGACAAAGTGTCAATGGCTGAGAGATTTCAAACAGAGTTGAGAGGTTACCCTGGAGGTTATTCTTATGCATTAAATAGACATCACCTTTTTAGTTAAGGTTTAAAGGAGAGGCTGGAGAGAACTGCCTGAAAATGTAGAGCTGTGTTCCAGTAGCTGTGTCTCTTGAAGATGATTACATAAGGATATAGCTTTCACAATGTGACTTATGTGATTGTGAAAACCTTGTGTCTAATACTCCTTTTATCTACCTTATAGACAGATGAGTAAAACATACGGATTAAAAATAAATAAATAATAGGGGGGACAAATGTTAAAATAAATTTAGTAGATTGACATGCTAGTGATCAACAAAAGGGAGGGGTAAGGGGGATGGTATGTATAAATTTTTTTCTGTTTTCTTTTTATTTCATTTTCTGAATTGACGCAAATGTTCTAAGAAATGATCATGACGATGAATATACAACTATGTGATGATATTGTGAGTCATTGATTATATAACAAGAATGGAATGATCATATGGTAAGAATGTTTGTGTTTGTATATGGTTATGCTTCATAAATAAATGAAACAAAGTGCAGATTCTGATTCAGTAGGTCTGGAATGGGGCCTGAGAATCTGCATTTCTTACAAGCTTTCAGGTAAAGCCAATATTGCCAATCTGAAGAATCATACTTTGAGTAGCAAAGATAATATTTCTCAATTTGGCATTGAAATCACCTTTTCAAACTTCCATTGCAAAAATCACACCCCAGACCAATTAAATCAGTACCTCTGGAGGTGAGTCTTGGGCATCAGTGAGCTAAAGCTTCCAGGTGATCCCAATGGGTAGTTGATTTTGAGAACCATGAGCTAAGCCTTTGGTTGTCCTCAGACACCACAATAAGTAGGTAACTCCTGACCACAGGTAACACCTTCATTGCATCTCAAGCTTTTATATGCCCATGGATGACCAGTGCTGCTCCTGGGACACCACACCCAGAGGTTCTAAATGCACCCGATTTGGCTAGGGTCCAAGAGTACGCAAGTTTATTATAACACCCCAGGCGATTCTCACACAGGTAGTCCTTTGAGAACCTGTTCACATTACTTGCATGTTGGTTTGAAGCAAATGGTCAGCAAACACCAATTACTTGTTAACAGTTCATTTTTCAAGTAAAAGCTTGGAAACACAGCCCTCTGATTATCGGCTAACTCCATAGTTATCAAATAATACTTAGCTAGTCATTTGCTTGTTAACACTGACATTTCAACTCATTTCCAGCAAGGATTAGCTGAAAACTGGCAAAAAGAAAAACATATTGTTGCAAAAGAGCAAGGAAAATCAGAAGACAATCATAAGGCTGAGTAGGAAGGCAGGGGCAGCAGAGCCAAACAGCCCACAGCCTCTTTCCAAAGCCTCTTTCTTTAATACATCTTCTCTTGGTTCTCTCCTCTTCTACTCAAATCCTGTCACAGGTGGCTTCACACACCCCTCTCCCTCTGCATCTCCAACCCTAGTGGGGTACTCATCCCCACCCGGAGGGGCCTGGGGAATGAGAACTGTCTTACTCAACTCTGGCCAAGAGCAGTTTCTGGCACAAGGAGGCTGCCCAAAACACACTCATGGGAAGAGGGGGAATTGTGCATCAGTGAACTCCCAGCTCAGTGTTGCTGAACAGAAGCATGGACACATCCAGGCCTACTTCACTGAGGCCCAGGGATGGAGGTTTTTTGCACTTTGGTTAAGGATGAGTAGGAGACAGTGGTGTGTAATGAAAAGAGCACTGAGCCAGAGGGGTGGGGAATCAGAAATAGATTATCATCCACCCACTTAGCAAGCATTTATGGAGCCGCTTCTATGAGCCAGGTGCTAGGGATTCTAGCAAGTGGAATATGCAGGCTCTCCACTGCAACCGGACTGTGAAAGGAGAGTCATGTCTGAGAGTACATCGAGCTGTGCCTGTGGCTGTGTGTCTATGTTGGCTTTGGGCAGGTTCTCTCACTGACTGTCCCCTTTTTCTATGTGTAAACAAGGAATAAGAA
Organism: Myrmecophaga tridactyla; assembly: GCA_004026745.1. Taxonomy (NCBI): domain Eukaryota; kingdom Metazoa; phylum Chordata; class Mammalia; order Pilosa; family Myrmecophagidae; genus Myrmecophaga; species Myrmecophaga tridactyla. Next base: position 22,710 of record PVIY010017574.1, on the reverse strand, counting down.
GGGCCGCCTTTCAGCTGCACAGAGCCACCTCTAGCTTGTGGAAGGTTCTCCATGAGCAGCAGACCATGGCTGGTCAGTAGACAGCTGCAAAGAACCAGCAAATGGGCCCAAAATTCAAGACCAGGGTCCTGTGGAGACCTGCCTCATCCAAGCCATCCCACCCCTGGCCACCCCTTTTTTTTAAAAACTAAATATTGTCTTTTGTTCTATATATATATAATATAGTTTGAAACATTCGTGGTCATGCTTCAGGACCTCCTCTGTAGTTCATATTGTCTGCAAATGGTGGACTGCGTGCTCCTGCCTTTAATAGCTTCACTCCAATCAAAACTGCATGAGTTTGATGTTCTAGTTACACTTTTGAAATACACATAGAAGCGTGTCTCAATGATTGCAACCATCTATTTTCACAGAAGTGATAGCCTGTCAGGGAAAACATTTCAACAAATGGAAAAGAGATATGATAATAGGATTCACGAGAGGTAGAACAAAACTTGACAAATGAATGGGTTGAGTAGTAAGGGCGATTAGAGCTCAAGGGGTTCTGATCACCAGACTGAGGCAGGGGGTACTGGGTGAGACTGGGAGGGTGGGGGCTGGAGGTGGAGGGTTCTGGCTGGCAGCCCTGAGCCCAGTGAGGGTGCAGAACCCCCAGGTGGAGCACTGAGCCCCTGAGTATGAGCCACACCTTCACCTGATGCAGAGCTCAGACAGAGCCCTGGGGTGGCAGGCAGGCATGCGGGGCCAAGGTGGCTATGGACAGGACTGCAGACTGCATGCTTATGACGTAGTCACAGGCAATCCCTCCCCACTCCCAGCCCCTCAAATTCCACCCCTGGTTCTCAGGTAGAAGAACCAGGCAGGGCAAACCAAGACACCATGGGCAGCAGACGGGCATGCTCCTTGCCTGGCTCCCCACAAAATGGAGTGCAGTAGTCAGAGCGCTGGGTCTGCAGCCAGGCAGACCCAGGTTCAAATCCCAATTCTGCACCTATGAGTTGGGTGATCATGGGCCCACTCCCTCACTTTTCTGGACCTTGGCCTTCTCACCTGTACAACTGTAAAAGACTGCCCATCTTGTTTAACATGACATTCCTCTAATGTTTTTTGTGTGAATGTTTTCTAATTTTTTTCTTTTTATTTTAACAACTTTGAGCGCTAAGCAACTAATATTCAACTTTCTGTTTCTGTAGATTTCTTTTCTAGACACTTCATAGGAATGGAGTCATAGAATATGTGGTCTTGTGTGCCTGGTATGCTTCACCTAGCATCATGTTTCCAAGGCTAATCCATGTTGTCACAGGTGTCAGAACTTCATTCCTTTTTATGGTTGAATAATAGTCCATTGTATAGATGGACCACATTTTGTTTGTCTATTCATCAGTTGATGGACATTTAAGTTTTTCCACCTTTTGTCTGTTACAAATAAAGCTGTTATGCTTATATTCATTTACAAGTTTTTATATGAGCATACAGTTTCATTTCCCTTGGGTATACTCCTAGGAGTGGAGCTGCTGGGTCATGTGGAAACTCTATGTGTAACCACTTTAGGAACTACCAGACTATTTTCCAAAGCAGCTGTACCATTTTATATTCTCAACAGCAGTATTCAAGGGTTTTACTTTCTCCACATATTGGTCAATACTTGTTATGATGTGACATTTTTATTCTAGCCATCTTCGTGGGTGTACAGTGGTATCCATTGTGGTTTTGACTTGCATTTCCCTGACAGCTAATGATGTCAAGTATCCTTTCTTGTTGGTTTACTGGCCATTTTTATATCTTTCTTGGGTAAATGTCCATTGCCCATTTTGTTTTTGTTTTAACATTTGTTCCTCCTGATATTTATTTATTTTTAATCCATATTTTTTACCCATCTGTCCATGCCGTAAATAAAAGGAGCAACAGACACAAGGTTTTCACAATCACACAGACACATTGCGAAAGCTATATCATTACACAATCATCTTCAAGAAACATGGCTACTGGAACACAGCTCTACAGTTTCAGGCACTTCCCTCCAGCCTCTCCAATATACCTTAACTAAAAAGGTGATGTCTATATAATGCGTAAGAATAACCTCCAGGGTAACCTCTCAACTCTGTTTGAAATCTCTCAGCCATTGACACTTATTTTGTCTCATTTCTCTCTTTTCCCTTTCAGTCAAGAAGGTTTTTCTCAATCTCTTCATGCTGAGTCCCAGCTCATTCTAGGATTTCTGTTCCACGTTGCCAGGGAGGTTTACATCCCTGGGAGCCATGTCCCATGTAGAGACAGGGAGGGCAGTGAGTTTGCTTGCCGTGTTGGTTGAGAGAGGGAGAGAGAGAGGCCACATCTGAGCAACAAAAGAGGTTCTCTGGGGGTGACTCTTAGGCCTAATTTTAGGTAGGCTTAGCCTATCCTTAGTGGGGAAAAGTTGCATATGAACAACCCCCAAAATTGAGAGCTCAGCCTATTGATTTGGCTGTCTCCACTGCTTGCAATAATATCAGGAATTCTCCAAATGGGGAAGTTGAATTTTCCCCCTTTCTCACTGTTGTAGTTTGAGAGCTGTTGGAATGCGATATACCAGAAATGGAATGGCTTTTAAAAGGAATCTAACAAGTTGCTAAGGCCAAGAAAATGTCCCATTTTCTTGAGAACAGCGACAGTTTTGGATGGGAGAGACCACAGTGGGGAAGACCTGACTACGGCTCAACAGAACTTAGTGACCTCAGATAAGGCTGTCTACCCTCCAGGCCCTGCTCCTCTACACTGTCATTCTGGATTTGGAGTCAGACAAGACCTGGGTTTGAATCCTGCTCTGCCAATTGGTAATCACATGACCTTGGGCAAATGCCCTCCTCTCTGTGGGCCCCAATTTCCTCCTCTGTTCCACAGGGTGGTGCTGCCTCCCATTGCACGATTGTGAGGATGGAGTTTGATGCTGGGTGAAGACCCTTGGTGGGCATCAAATATGCCTTATGAATATGAGATCTTTTTTTGCCATTGAGATTTTTAGTCCAGAGCTAGGTTTTATAGATCACATCAGCTGGGAGGAGCTTTCCTTTATGTCTACCTCTAAAGGGTGAGAGTCCAGTCAAAGATTGGTGGTTTGGAGCTATGGACCCCAGAAAAGCATGTTCTTAGCCTTAATCCATTCCTGTGGATATGAGCTCTTGTAAACAGGACCTTTGGATGAGGTTACTTCAGTTGAGGTGTGGCTCAACTCAGTCAGGACGGGTCTTAATCCTATTACTGAAGGCCTTTTAGGAAAGGTCACAGAGAGAGAAAGCCAGGGGAACAGCCAGAAGCTAGAAGTCAATGGAATCAAGAAGCCAGGAGAGGCCACCATGTGCATTGCCATTTGACAGAAAAGCCAAAACCAAGGATCTCTTGCAGCCAGCTCCAGAATGGCATGGTCTTTCAGGAGAAAGTATTGCCTTGATGACACCCTGATTTTGGGCTTTTCCTAGACTCAAAACTGTGAACCAGTAAATTTTCATTGTTTAAACCAACGCATTTCCTGGTATTTACTTTATCAACGAGGAAACTAAAACAGATACTTCAAGCTGGAATATATCTGAGGGAGCTATATGGGACCCAAGGTCAAGGCCTGAGGAAGCCCCATAAATCCTTTGCTCATGGCTCATGTTGGCATTAGATGGATAATGGGGAACATAATAATGAACAGTCAAATGGGAAAGATCAGAGATGGGGCTTTGTGACTATTCACAATCCCATTTTACAGATTAGGAAACTAAGGCCCCCTGTGTTGAATGAAGCAGATAGTTACTTGATGGCAGAGAAGTGGCTGCAACCAGGACACTGAACTTCTGGCCCAGTGGTCTTCTCTATCACTCACACTCTCATCCTCTATTGATCAATCCCACACATGGACCTGAAGGAAGCGTCGTTGCTAGCCTGAGAGAGATGAGAATGGCAGGCACTTTATATGAAACTGCTCACTGATGCTCCCAATCATACAAACGGGCATTGCCATTATTCCCATTCACAGCACAAAGCAGTTAGCTTAACCCATCTGGAGTCATTCAGCCAGCATGGTAAACTGCATTAATGACCTCTACTAATGGCCTCCCTGTAGCCACTCTCTTTGCCTGTAACTCTGTGGTCCCCTTCCAATCTGATTCTGGGCTTTGGCTATCCAACTTGCTTTGGCCAATGGGATGTGAAACACACAGAAGCTTGAAAAGCGAGTACAAGGCTCCTCTTTTCCTCTTGCATGTTTGGGCTTGCTTTCTTTTGGACCCCAGCCATAGCCACAAAGACATGCTCCAGCTAGCCTGCAGGAGGGTCATGGAAAAGAACAAATTCATCCCATCTAAACTATTCTGTTCTTGCCAGCCCCCAGCTGACTTGTCAGCTGACCACACATGTTGACAAGCTTTCTAGTTTGCTAGCTGCTGGAATGCAATATACCAGAAATGGAATGGCTTTTAAAAAGGGGAATTTAGTAGGTTGCTAGTTTATAGTTCTAAGGCTGAGAAAATGTTCCAGTTAAAGCAAGTCTATAGAAATGTCCAATCTAAGGCATCCAGGAAAAGATTCTTGATTCAAGAAGGCTGATGAAGTTCAGGGTTTCTCTGTCAAGTGGAAGGGCACATGGCAAACACAGTCAGAGTTTCTCTCTCATCTGGAAAGGCACACGGTGAACACAGTCAGGGCTTCTCTCTCATCTGGAAGGCCAATGGCAAACACAGCATCATCTGCTAGCTTCTTCTCCTGGCTTCCTGTTTCATGAAGCTCCCCGGGAGGCATTTTCCTTCTTCATCTCCAAAGGTCGCTGGCTGGTGGACTCTGCTTCTCGTGGCTATGTCGTTTATCTTCTGCTCTCTCTGAATCGCTCTCTGAATCTCTTTCATTCTCCTAAATGTTTTCTCTTTTATGGGATTCCAGAAACTAATCAAGACCCACCCAAATGGGTGGAGACCTATTCCCCCAATCCAGTTTAACAACCACTCTTGATTGGGTTACATCTCCAGGGAGATAATCTAATTACAGATTCAAATACACAGTATTGAATAGGGATTATTCTGCCTTTATGAAATGGGATTTAGATTAAAACATGGCTTTTCTAGGGGAAATACATCCTTTCAAACCAGCACAACAAGCCTAGCCAAGGTCCACCAAGCGTGGCTCTGATTAGCAAAACTACCCAATTGATCGGAAGACCTGTGAACAACAGTAAATGCTTGTTGTTTGGGGCATACTTTTTTTTTTGGCTTGAACAGGTGCCAGAAATCAAACCTGGGTCTCTGGCATGGCAGGCATGAATTCTGCCGCAGAGCCACCATTGCACCACCCCGGGGCATACATTTTTGAAGAGACTTATTGCATAGCATAGTTAATTGATACCACCAATAAGTGGTGTGTTTGGGAAACAAAGACTAGTCCAGCTTGGGAGGAACTGTTAATACACGCAGGAAAGAAGCATCAATACTGCCAACAGTTTAAGAGCAGGATGGGTGGGGAGGCTCATCCTGTGAGAACTGTGGCTGTCCTAAGTAAGAGAAGCCAGCCTGAGGCAGAGCTGATACTCAGGAAAGGGAAGAACCAGAGGATTGATGGGGACCCCATTTTCCCACCTGCCTCTCCTTCTGGGCTTGCACACTAGTATTTGACACTCAGAGGTGTGACAGCCATCTGCAAAAATGAAAAGAAAATTCTATAGAGATGCTAGCTCAGGGCCCTGACCCAATGAAACTGTGCCAGAGGTGTCTGTTGAGTGATAACAGTAAGTCCTTATTTCAGACACATTTAACCAGGTTTTCTCTTACCTGCAGCTGAGAGTTCTCCTGTTGGATGCACAGCAGCTGCACAGTCCTCAGAGCCCCCTGATTTCTGCAAGGCCAGGCTAGCCACCTGGGGGCTGGCAGTCAGCCTCCATGCCAGAGGTCCATGCTTAGTTGGTACACTTCCTAATTTAGTAAAGAGCTTGTTTGGTGCTCAGCCCAAATGTGAGGCAGACATTCTGATTCAATTTTATTTTTTCTCTAATTTATTCCTTATGAAAAGTGCTTGACTTGCTGCATCTTTTAAAATGCCCCATGTCACCTCCCCAGAATAGCACAACCTAACAAAGGAGATGATTGCTGGTACAGCTCCAAATTCCTGCCCATTTCAGATTCATATGAAGTCCAACAAGGAAGTGGGGGTGGATAAACCACAGCTACAAAATCTGTTGCCCTCTTCCCCTTCCTGATTCCATGTACACTCAGAACTTACTGTTTCCAATTTCAGGTCTGCAGCAAGAAAGGGGTCAGTGAGTATGAAAAGGGATGGCATGGGATGCTGAAAGACCACTGAACCGGAGTCAGGAGACTGGGTACCTGGCTGCCTGATGCAGCCTGGCTGTGCCCTTGGATGTGGCAATCCTCTCTTGGGGCTTCAGTTTCCTCATCTTTTCAGGGGGCTGCATCCACAGTGCTCACAAGGCCCCTGCCCACTCTGTCCTTCTATGAGCCTAGTGATAGCCTTTCTCTTTAAGTCCTGACTCCACTTTTCACAGTCAACGTGTCAGGGGAGTATGGTATGGTGGGGTCTCTTTGCAGCCATGCAAATAATTAGTAATGTCTAATTAGTGAATGAAATTCAATTAATAAAGACTGGATTTATGTTGGACAAATCCTTAACCAAACTGATCTTCAGGTTATCATGAGCAAAAGGGGAAAAATGATATTACCTTATTTTAACAGTTTGTCACAAAGCATCTGAGACATAAAGCATGCAGCAGTTACCCCCTGGATGGTAAGTTTTCATCTTATAACTGTTATTTTTAATGTCGTTGTCTTTCTTGCTACATGGCTAAACGAAGTCAAGAAGATGAGTGATAAAGCTCATAAGCACATGAAAATAAAGGAACTAGATGGGAACAGAAAATTATGTGACCATATGCCATAACTCATTCTTGGCTAGAAATGATACAGGCCTCAGTTAGGATTGTACTTAGAAACTTGGAAAGAATAAGAGACAATATTCACAGGCAGCTTGAGATGGCCTACCTGACTGGCCAAGTCATCTTGTTAGGTCGAAAAAGAAAGGCTAGCATAGGCTATGCCCCTAAAATCTCAGTTGGCATTCATTTAGTCTACACCTTGTCATCTGAGCTGAGTTTCTCAGTCTGTCTGCTGAGAGACACAAAGAGCTCTCCGATAATATTGAATGGTTTATTTTCATAGTTCCAAGGACTGTGAGCTGACTTATAACCTTGAGACTAGAATGTTTGTGATAGGAACCCACATTTGCTAGAAAGTTAGTTGCAGAAAAGCATGTTGGTTCACTTTAGGAGGGAAACTGTATTTATCCTAGGTGTCTGATTTCACCCACACTCTTGGTGATAATTAGCTCATCATGAACTCCCAGATTCAGTTCTAATGACTTAACCTATCTATAAAAAAAAAAAAATAGCATGCAGATACTGCTAAAATTAGGAACATGGCTAAAGGCATTTTCCTCCATATATTTGTTTGACAAGTATGACTAAAGCTGCTTTAAGCAAGGGCAGAATGTCAATTGTCTTAACTACGGTAGAGCCCCAGAGAAGACGCAAGCAGACAGCTTTCAAGACCCATTGCTGTGGCCACTGAGACTTTTCAGAAACAGACACAGGGACTCTCTGGGAGGAAGAACTCCCAAATGGGAGAAAGTCTCAACCCAGAAGCTGCTGCATTCCCCGACCTGAACCCGCAAAGATGATGCCTTTGCAGTGGATTGATGCTGTGTCAACTTAGCTAAGCTGGAAATACACCTTCCAGAATGTCCTTCTTTGTGTGGTTACTCTGGGCCCCCAGAGAAACTCCAAGTGAGGTTTACAAGATGAAGCAGGCCCCATGCTTTTCTCATGCTCAGAAGTTTGATGCTGGGCCCCATGTTCTGTTCAGTTCCCACAGGTTGTTGCTGGCTCGCCCTGTGACAGGGGGCAGCTTGTCCAGTGCAGCTCTGACCTCAATGGACAATCCTCGCATGTACTGACAGTTTCCACACAAATCCCTCAGCCCCTGGCTAGTGTCCAGCTGACTTGTAGATTTAAAATTCTGAAACCATAGCGGCTTTCTTATTCATTGCCTGCAATGAATCTTATCAGTCGCATGTACATTTATTTATTTAACATGTATCGTGACATCCACTCCTTTTCTAGGGTCTGGGGGTGAAGGAGACAAGATGAGTACAATGATTTTGTCCTCTAGCAACCAGCAGTTTTATGGGGGTTTTCCAGAGCAGGTACCTCCACTCCAGCAAGTGAACCCGGGAGAAGTGGAGAGGTGTTAAGAGCTGGCTGAAGTCACACATGCCAGCCTCAAGGTTCCCAATAGGTATCCTGGTCTGTGGGGTAATAGCCCCTAAAGAAACCAGGTGCTGGATTTCTGAGTCCCTGGAACCTGCAGATACCACTTTACGAGGCAAAAGGGACTTTATAGGTGTGATTAAGTTAAGGATCTTGAGATGAGAGCGTTTCCTAGATTTTCTGGGTGGGCCCTAAATGTAATCACAAGTGTCCTTAGAAAAGACAAGCTTGACAACAGGTGAGGAGAAGGTGACATGGAAACGTAACAGGAGAGATTTAAAGATGCTATACTGCTGGCCTTGGATATGCAAGAAGGGGCCACAGGCCAACAGATGCATGAAACATCATTCCAGAATCTAGAAAAGGCAAGGAAATGAATTCTTCCATAGAGCCTCAGGAGGGAACAAGGCCCTGATGATAATGTGGTTTTTGCCCAGTGAAACCCACTTTGTACTTCTGCCTCCAGGATTTCAGAAAATACATGTGTGCTGTTTGAAGCCACCAAATTTGTGGCAGTTCATTTCAGCAGCCAGAAGTCTTCCCCAGATCTGGAGCGGTGTCTTAGTCTGCAAGAACTGCTATCACAAATACCACGAACTGGTCTTGGATTAACAACAGGAACTTATTGGCTCACAGTTTTGAAGCGAGATGAAATCCCAGTCAAGACATCATCCAGGCTGGCTTTCTCCCAGAGAAAGTAGTACTCTGTAGTGCTCTGGTACAGGCTACTGATGGCCCTTGGGGTTCCCTGGCTTGCATCTCTGCCTCCCATCACATGGCGATATCTTTTCCTTTTGTCTGCTCTTCCAGTTTCCTCTGACTTCTGGTTCTGATTCCTGTGTAGTCCTCTCTGACTCGTAGCTTCCTGTTTCTTCTCTTTATGAGGCCTCCGGGAATATGGATTAAGGTCCCTTCTCCTTCAGGTGGGCTACACCTTAACTAAAAATCACCCCTTCAAGAGGTCCTATTGACAACTCCTTCACGCTCACAACATGCAGGTTAGTTGAAGAATGTGTGTAAATGGGGGCACCTGCTCCAGCCTACTGCAGGCAGGGAGCAGACCAAACCAAGCAGCTGCTTTGCTCTTCCACAATTGCTTTCTGAAAGTTCAAGGGAGGAGTGTGGCAAAAGGTACAATTTTAGATTGGAATTGGTGATTTACAATATATCTATAAAAGAGGATATTGTGTATACACTACAAATGATGTCACAAAGCATTTTAATGAGGCAGAGAAATGCCAGAGAACTGTGGGTTCAATTTCCAGGGCTCACACATGCAAAAAAAAAATTTTTTTTAATAAAAAGTTTAAAAAAAGCAAATAAAAACAAGGAAAAAAACCACCTTCAAAAAGTAAAATGGATATTCTCAGAAAGATGAGAAAACAGGAGAGCTCACACATAAAATGAGAATAGGATGCTATGAAAAAGGGAACAAGAAAGAGCTTCTAGATTAAAAATATGATAACCTTAACAAAAAATTCTTCAACGAAGAGTTGAAGAAAGCAGAAAGGACAAAAAGAAAATAAAAAGAAAAGACAAGAAAATCAGATTGAGCCAGTTGGCCCAACATCTAAGGAAAAAATGTTCCCGAAAGAGACCAGAGAAAGCAGAGCATGGCTGGTCCACAGCACAGTTCCAGATGGAGCTGCTCCCAGGGGATGCAGCATGAACGGCGGCCCTGGCTGGGACACCCCACGGACCCTCATCACATGGAAGGAAGTCACCAAATCGATATAGAGAAATGTTCCCAGAGCCAAAGGACCCAAGTTGAAAGGGCCACTGACTGCCCAGTGCAGTGAATGAGAAAAGACCCTCTCTGAGGACCATCATTGTGAAATTAGTGAATGTCAGAGATAAAGAGAATAAAATACTAATAATAGCTAAATTCAAGGCACTGTTCTAAGTATTTTACATGTAACTTCCAGTGAGAAAGCACTGGCCCCACTAAAATATATAGTGGAAATGAGAATGCCATCAGAATTCCCAACAGCTTCAGAGAAACGGTTCAACAAAATGTGGCATACCATACAGTAGAATATTATTCAGGCATAAAAAGGAAAGCTGCAACACGGATAGACCTTGAAAACATTATGCTGAATGAAGTAAGCCAGACACAAACGAGCAAATATTGTATGCTCCCACTTATATGGAATAGCGACAACAGGTAAAGTCACAGAGATGGAAAGCAGTTCAGCAGCCAGCAGGGGCTGGGGGAGAGAGGTAGGGGGAGTTACTGCTTACTGTGTACAGGGTCTCTGTTTGGGGTGATGGAAAGTTTTGGAACTAGATGGGTGGTGTTTGCACTACCTTGCAAACGTAATGAATGCCACTAAATTGTACACTTAAAATGGTTAAAATGACAAATTTTGTGTTATATTTTAGCACAATAAAATTTTTATAAAAAATAAGTAATAAAAGGAGAGTAAAAAAAATTCCCAGCAGCAACACTAGGTGGAAGATAATTGAGAAACGCTACCATCAAAATTCTGAGGGCATATAATGATACAGCTTTTGCAATGTGACTGTGTGATTGCAAAAACCTTATATCTGATGCTCCTTTTATCTACAGTATGGGTAGATGAGGATAAGCAATAAACAATAGGGAACAAAGGTTAAAATAAATTGAGTAGAATGAAATACTAGTGGTCAATGAAAGGAAATGGTAAGGGGTATGGCATGTATGTGTTTTCTTTTTTCTTCTTTCTTTCTTTTGCTGGAGTGATGCAAATGTTCAAAAAAAAATGATCATGGTGATGAATACACAACTATGTGATGATTTTGTGAGCCATTGATGGTAACCATGTCAAGAATGTTTGTATGTTTGTTCATTGTTTGTAATAAAAATATTTTTTTAAAAAAGAAGAAATGACATTGGGCTCCCCACCGGTCTAACCACAGTTCATTTGTGACCCAAGTGAGCTGTGAAGCATTTTTAGAAACCAAAGAACCTGAGTTTAAAGTAACATTACTTCATATAAAAAATAAAGTGACAGTTAAAATGGGGGGAAAAAAAGTTCTGAGGAAAAACATTTTTCATCCTAAAGGTCGCTATCCAGTTAAACTACTAATCAAAGCTGAGGGTGTTGCCTTTGGGTCAAGGTCTTGGCCATGCTGTGAGAAGGAGTTCAAGGGCAGAGCCCCAAGAGGAAGCAGGCAGAAAAATTATTGAGCCCACATGCAGAGAAGAAGCCTGAGGGCACACTCACAAGAAACCAGGAGTGAAAGGCTAGAGGCCCTGACACTGTGGGGCCATCTGCTTTTACAGATATTTGTTGTTTTTGCAATTTTTATTAACTATTTTATCACCTTCCCCTCTTCCCTCTTCTTGATGGATCCTTGATGGTAGATGACCCTTTCAGGTGGGGGTCTTTAGGCCCTCAGGTGCTGTTTATTGCTTTTCTTCTGTGATACCTTTCTCCTTGGGGTCTGATTGCTCTTTGGAGTTTGCCCTTTGCTTATCCAACCACCACTCTAATTCTAACCCTACTTCAAGGGTAAAATACATTTTCAGATAAGCAAGGACTCAAAAATATCCCTTCCATGTACCCTTTATTTAGGAAGCTGCTGGAAGTTGTGCTTCTGCAAAATAAAAGCATAAGAGAGAGAAAGAAGTGTTAAAAGATATTTAAAAAAAAAAAGTAAAATCATGACTCTATACAGATATAAATAGGAACATGTTTTAAAGATTTTATTTAACTTATAAATGGGAGAACTGATGAGATGCTACAACCAGCTCAAAGAAGAAGTGAAAGATAGTCACATTTAGAGACCTGGAATGTTGAAATGAGTGTATAAATGGAGGCAAAATGTTTTTTTTTTTTTTTCCTCTTTTTGGGGGGTGGGGTGGGAGGATGGGGAGGGCTCTCCCTCCAGAGCATAATTCATTTGCATGTCTATGTAGAAGGATTACTTTGCATTGTCATCAGTTATCTAAACTTCTGGGATTGCGTCTTAACTCCCCTAGATTCAGGATCCCGTATCAGGAAGAGCGTTGTCACAGACAAGACTTTTCTTTCCATTGAAGGACAGATTTTTCCCTACAAATGCTATCTAGGCAAAGGGGCATGCATTTACATTTAGGGGAAGCAAGAAAGGGAATTCCAGGCTAGAAGCCCTGCCGCGGGGCTTGTGAAGAAAACCAGGGGCAGGAAGTATGGGACCTGGCTGGGAGACTTTCCCCAAGGAAGGGACAGAGCAGCCAGCTTCTGGATGGCTGGGACCTTCAGGTCAGTTCAGCTGAGCACAGCTAAATGAACTAAACGAATTCACTAAAAAAAAATCTCCTCCAGAGCATCTAAAAGCTGACAGCACAGGTCAAAATAAAAAGGAAACAGGCTTCAGAGAGAAAATGGAGAATGGAAGCTGCTTTGTCCTGAACACGTTAGCTGAACCTGGAAAATCAAACTGTATGGAAGCTTCAGTGGGCAGGGAGGAGAGCCAGCCACTGCCCAACTCTAATGGGAAACAAACATATTTACAGATTACATTAAGACCATACTTATTTCTCCTTCTTTCTCTCCTCCTCCTTCTTCTTAAATATTTCCTTCTTATCACTTTCTCTGTTGTTCAGACAGTATAGCCCCCACCCTCCACTGACTTTTATTTGGATTGTCTCAGGAGCTTCTGGAACCTTCTCCAATGCATACCTCTTTACCCAGGTCAGTTCTAAACACAGCTGCTGCCCAGTCAGTCTTTTAAATATACATCTGATCACTTCAACTCCCTGCTGAGACCTTCATCCTGAGCCTCCAGGATCCCTAGAGTTGTGTCCCTGCAATGAAGAACTTCCCTGCCACAGCTTTTCTGGAGAGCTCAGCAGTGATGCTTTCCACCAGCCTTGACTACAACTGACAGGCTATATACTGGACACTGCCCTCCCCCCATCCACACCTTGCGAATGACAGCCAAGGCCAGAGGCCATTTATCTATTTTAACAAAAAAGGTCAGTGTGCAGGTTTGAAACTATTATGTACCCCCAGAAAAGCCATGTTTTAATCCTGATCCAATCTTGTGGGGTCAGACCTATAGTTTAGGGCAGGAAACTGGTTAGATTACTTCCACGGAGATATGACACACCCAGTTGTGAGTGTGGTCTTTTGATTAGATGGAGACGTGACTCCACCCATTCAAGGTGGGTCTTTTTTAAAAAATATTTTTATTGTTAAATTTTCACACACATACATTCCATACATGGTGTACAATCAATGGCTCACAATATCATCACATGGTTGTGTATTCATAACCATGATCATGTTTTTAGAACATGTGTATCACTCTAGAAAAAGAAATAAAAAGAAAAAACTCATACATACCATACCCCTTATGCTTCTCTCTGTCATTGACCACTAGTATTTCCATCTATCCAATTAATTTTACCCTTTGTCCTCTCTATTATTTATTTATTTTTATCCATATTTTTACTCATCTGTCCATACTCTAGATAAAAGGAGCAACAGACATAAGTTTTTCACAATCACACAGTGATATCATAAAAGTTATATCTTTATACATTCATCTTCAAGAATCAAGGCCATTGGAACACAACTCAATAGTTTCAGGTCCTTCCCTCCAGCAACTCCAATACGCTATAAACTAAAAAGGCATATCTATATAATGCAGAAGAATAACCTCCAGAATAACCTCTCAACTCTGTTTGAAATCTCTCACCCACTGAAACTTTATTTTTTCTCATTTTTCTTTTCCTTTTTTTGGTCAAGAAGGCTTTCTCAATCCCTTGATGCCAAGTCCCCACTCATCCTTTGCAGGAATAAATTTCATAGGGGTGAACCCTAAGATTGAGGGCTCAGCCTATTGATTTGGTTGTCCCTACTGCTTGCAAGAATATCAGAAATTCTCCAAATGGTGAAGTTGAATATCTCCCCCTTTCTCCCCAGTCCCCCAAGGGGCCCTTATAAATACTTCTTTTTTCATTGCCCAAATTACTCTGGGGTATATCAGGGCACCATACTAATATGGACAAATCAACAAAATCTCATGCCTTATTCAAAATTCCATGTACTTATGGTGTTTAACTAAACTGATCATACAAGTTAAATTAGAAAATGCACTATTAAGATGGGTCTTGATTAGTTTACTAGAGTCCTTTAAAAGGGAAAATATTTTGGAGATACCTCAGATGCAGAAGCTTGTGATCAGATGCAGGTGCTTCAGAGCTGACAGAGACATAGATGTTTGGAGATGCTTGGAGTGCCAACAGAGCGCACAGGTGCCTAGATGTGGGCAGAGCCCAGCAGACATTGCCCTGTGCCTTCTTATGAGATGTTAAACAAGCCAGAACCCAGAATCATGTCCCAGAGAAACTAAGTGAAGACCCACAGATGCTTAAAGAGGAAACCATTGGCAGCAGAAACTGGAAGCAACAGAGCTGGGAACAAGGACCAGCAGACACCAGCCATGTGCCTTCCCATGTTACAGACATTGACCCTTCTTGAGTCAAGGTATCTTTTCCTGGATGCCTCAGTTTGGACATTTTTCTGGCCTTAGAACTGTAAACTTGTAACATATTCCCTTAATAAAAGCCATTCCATTTCTGGTATTATGCATTCCAGCAGCTTTAGCAAATTAATACAGTCAATCTCAGCCTTCTCTTCATTTGGATGGTTTCTAGATGTTGCCAGAAAGGAGGTATCTTCCTGGGTCTCGTTTGATCCATCTGTCATGGTGCCAGCATTTTCAGAGTAGTCTCCCAGTAGCCTATATCTAAAAATCCACCGAGTCACTCATGTCTTCTGATGGTAAAGTGGGGGTGAACATTAGGACACATCCTTTGGAAAGCAACTTGGACATAAGCATCATTATTTTTCTTCCTGTAATTATACTTCCAGGAACCCATATGTGCTGGTTTGAAAGGATTTATGTACCCTACAAAAGCCATGTTTTAATCCTAATTTTGTATCCCATTACAAAATCCCATTTTGTAAAGGCATCTGTTTCTTCTAATCCCTATTCAGTACTATAGGTTGGAGATTTGATTAGGTTATCTACATGAAGATGTGACTCCCAGTTGTGGGTATTAACTTTTGAATAGAGGGAGCTGTGGCTCCACCCATTCCAGGTGGGTCTTGATTCCTTTATTGGAATCCTTTAAAAGAGGAAGCATTTTGCAGAAAGCTTGAGAATGATGAGAGCAGCAGAGACATGAGAACTACAAAGTCTACCAGCCAGCTTTGGAGATAAGGGAGAATACCCCTGCGGAGCTTCGTGAAGCAAGAGGCCTGGAAAGAAAGCTAGCAGATGCCGCCATGTTTGCCATGTGCCTTTCCAGTTGAGAGAGAAACCCTGAACTTCATGGACCTTTCTTGAGCGAAGGTAACCTCTTGCTGGTGCCTTAATTTGGACATTTTTATAGACTCGCTTTAATTAGGACATTATCTCAGTCTTAGAACTGTAAACTTGCAACTTATTGAATTCCCCTTTTTAAAAACCATTCCATTTCTGGCATATTACATTCTGGCAGCTAACAAGTTAGAACACCATACTAAGCAAATAACTTAGGTAGATAGATTCATGTATAAAGATTTTTAACCATGTTATTTATAATAATGAAAAATTAGAAAAGATTAAATGAGCAAAATAATATATGAGATGTTTAAGAAAACTCTGAAAAGGCATTCAATGAAATGCTCCACACGAAAAGATTTTAGTAATATGCAAAGACAGAGCAGCCATGACATCTTAGGCTAAAAAAAGCAGCATTTATAACCACAAAAGTAAAAGAGAATAGAAAAAATAGAAATGTCAACAGTAATTATCTTTGTGTAGTAGATCTATGATTTTTTCCTTTTTGTATTTTTAATTGTTTTTTATTTTTATTTAATGACATTTAATATTTTAAATTAAAGACCAAGAATATCCTGATTTAAAGTGGAAGTTCATTGACATCAATAATGGATTTTCTCCTAATGTTGTTCTAAAATACCTCTGAATACATAGAAAATGTTGAAATTTTGAAACACCATCCCATTCAACAGTTGACAGATTATATAATACCAGATGTGGGCGTCTCCACTAATTTTAAGACAAAGGGGCTGATATAAGAATGACCTCCCCAGGCTCTTGTGGCGGTGTTTGCTGGATTGGGTTCCTAGGTTCTTGGCCATACTGTGAGAAGCAATTCAAGGGCACAGCATAGATTGAGTAATCAGGCAGAAAATTTATTGAATATGCATGCAAAGAGAAGCATGCGGGCACTCTCACTAGAAAACAGAGGTGAGAGGTGAGAGGCCCTGCAATCTTGGGCAATCTGCTCTTACAGATTTTTTATATAGATATACAAAACTTTCTTTTGTAGTTTTTATTTAACTATTTTCATACCCACCCCTTTTTCCTCCTTTGTTGATGGTTGATCGTAATGATTCACTCAGGTAGGGTCCATTGGCTCCCAGGTGCTGTTTATTGCTATTCTTCTCAGAAATATCTCTCTCCGTATGACCTGACTGCTTTTTGAAATTTGCAGTTTGCTCATCAGCCAGCCATCACCCTCATTCTAACCCTGACTCAGTGGTTTGAAGCTGAACATACCCCAGAAAAACATGCTCTTAAATCTAATCCATTCCTGTGTGTGTGAGCCTATTGTAAACAGGAATTTTTAATGAGGCTACTTCAGTTAAGGTATGATTCACCTCATTCAGGATGAGAATTAGATCTATTACTGGAGTCTTTTATAAAAGATTGAAATTCAGACAGAGAAAGAAAGTCACAGGAAGCAAGGAGCTGAAACAGAACCTGGAAGAGAAGGAAGAGACCATGAGATGCCACCATGTGCTTTGCCATTTGACAGAGGAGCCCAGGATCTTTACAGCCAGCCCAAAGTGCCACAGTTCTTGTGGAGAAAGCATCACTTTGGTGATGCCTTGATTTGGATATTTTCTTGGCCTCAAAACTATAAGTGATTACATTTCGATTGTTTAAGCCAACTCATTTCATGATATTTGCTTTAAACAACCTTAGAAACTAAAACAGTTCTGCTCTGTGAAACAGAAATCACCTGACAAAAGAAGAATAAAGGATTTATACCTCCTCTACTTCCCTGGATTCAGAATCTTTGATATGCCCCAATGAGAAAAGTAGGCCATTGTTCTAGTTTGCTAACTGCTGGAATGCGATATACCAGAAACAGTACAACTTTTAAAAAGAGGAATTAAGTTGCAAGTCTACATATTTTAAGTCCATGAAAATGTCCAAATTAAAGCAAGGCTATAGAAGTGTCTGGTCTAAGACCTGCAGGGAAAGATACCTTGGTTCAAGAAGGCCGATGATGTTCAGGGTTTCTCTCTCAACTGGAAAGGCATGTAGAGAACATGGAAATGTCTGCTAGCTTTCTCTCCAGTCTTCTTGCTTCATGAAGCTCACCCAGGGGCATTTTCCTTCTTCATCTCCAAAAGTCTCTGGCTCTGTGGGCTCTGTAGCTCTTTCAAAAACAGTTCCCTCTTAAAGGGCTCCAGTAAGCAACCCCATCTTGAATGGGTGGAGACACATCTTCATGGAAACCATTTACTGAAAAGTTACCACTCACAATTGGGTGGGTCACATCTCCAGGGACACTATCATAAAGCTCCAACCCAGCAGTACTGAGTGAGGATTAAAGAACTTGGCTTTTCTAGAGTATATAATAGATTCAAACTAGCATAGCAACCAAGGAGGACTACCTGCCAAGGAGGTTTGGAATGGTCTCTAACCTCTCTCCTCACCTGCCCCACATGTTTCTATAACCATACAGAGTCAGCTACTCCAGGCAAGAATTGAGGGGAAGGGGTAAGATGTTGTGGCCACAACACTCTGCTTCCTGGGCCAAGTCCTGAAAGGAGTGCAGAAATAGGAAGAAGCCTGGGGGTCACTGTCATTGTTCATGTACTACCTTGGTACAGGCATCTGTAAAGCATGTGACAGAGGCAGGGGAAGATGCCCCATCAGTCAATCAGGATCACTCAGATTGAAAGCTTTTAGAAATGGATAACACAACACAAAGGATTAAGTAGTTCCCCATATGGACCATCCAAAGGCAATCCATGAATGGTCTGGACAGATTTTTTTGCCTCATCTGAGAATGAATGATGAGAGATTTTTTAAAATGATCCTAATAAATGTTGTCAAAAAGGAGGAAGGGGAACATCTTCCTGAAGACTCAGTGGAACAAGATACTTCTAATAGTATTCCATTGAAGGAGCCAGGATAAAACCTCAGAAAATTGGCATTCTTAGAAACATAGGGAAAGAACAGGCTAAAGTGAGAACAGATTGAGATGAAAAGAAAAATGACAACTTAAGAAGAGTGTGAAGGAAAACGTAAGCTGCAATAACAGAAAAAATAAGCTCAGAATTGATACATTGGAAGATAATTTTACACTTTTGGCAAGCTAAATTCTGTGTCTTTGAATTTTCATCATTTTCAGATGCACAGGGGCTCAGAAGCTGCAATACCTATGTAAACCTCTGTGCTGGTTTGAATCTGTGGTAGACCCCAGAAAAGCCATGTCCTTTAATCCTCATTCAATATTGCTGGCTGGGAGCTTTTTGATTGTTCTCGTGGAGATGTGACCCACCCAATTGTGGGTGGTAACTTCTGATTAAATGATTTCCATAGAGGTGTGTCTCTACCCATTCAAGTTGGGGTTGCTTACTGGAGCCCTTTTTCAGGGAACCATTTTGGAAAGAGCTACAGAGCCCACACAGCCAGAGACCTTTGGAGATGAAGAAAGAAAATGCCCCTGGGGAAGTTTTGTGAAGCAAGAAGCCGGGAGAGAAAGCTGGCAGACACTACCATGTTTGTTTGTTTGTTTGTTTTTTCTACATGGGCAGGCACCAGGAATCGAACCCGGGTCCTCTGGCATGGCAGTCAAGTGTTCTTGCCGCTGAGCCACCGTGGCCCGCCCAACACTACCATGTTTGCTGTGTGCTTCTCCAGTTGAGAGAGAAACCCTGAACTTCATTGGCCTTCTTAAACCAAGGTATCATTCCCTGGATGCCTTAGATTGGACATTTCTATAGACTTACTTTACCTGGGACAATTTCATGGCCTTAGAACTATAAATTTGCAACTTAATAAATTCCCCTTTTTAAAAACCATTCCATTTCTGGTATATTGCCTTCCAGCATCTAGCAAACTAGAACACCCTCTTAAAAGAAATTGTTACTGGAAAAAGGCCATGGATTCTTCTGCCCAACACTCTCAATAATCAATTCCTGAGACATGGGGGTTTCAACGAGAGAAAGAGTTTATTACCAGGCATGTAGTAGGAGAGCAGATGGCCTAGCAGCCCAAAATCAGTCTACCTGAACTGCAGTAATTCTAATAGTTTTATTAGAGAAAAGATAGGCAGGTTTAGGATAATGAGCACAATGGCCCCAGATGATGTAATTAGAGGTGATCTGATTATTGAGCATATGCAGATTGATTACATGCTTAGTCACAGAATATATGAATGAAAATGGTGGAATGAGGTATAGGTGACTTGTGGGTTAAAGTCTAGGCTACTGCACATGTCCAGCAGGCCTACTGTGGTTAGATTTTGGTCATCAAGATAACTTTGGACTTGGGGTGGGTTAGTTCTGGGTGGACCCAAGATTCTTCATTAATAAACATTAGGGCCTGTCTTTAGTGATTACAAGACTCAAAAGTTGAACAATTAGTTAAATGGGTACCAATGATGGTTAGTCACAAGGCTTTTACAATCACAGGGGCAGAAGATAATGGCTATACAATCATCAGAGATCAAGGCAGCTGTGTTACAAATTTAGTAATACAGTGATTTAGTAATTTAGTGATTTCAGGAATTTCTCTCTGTCTATTCCAATATACCAGGAAGTAAAAAGCAATGTCTATATAATAACTCAGTAATCAAAATCATCCCTTAAATCCTGATTTCTCAGTTACAAAATTACTTGAGGACTTTCTCCAGTTGACCCAAGGAGGAATCAAAACTGAGAACTGAAGAGAGTATTAAAAGATTTGTGGGTTTTCCTATACTCAGTATGAATACTCAGTTGTGGAATCCAGTTAGATCACGTTTTACTTAGTGGGTTCAGTAATAAAGCTTAGATTCCTCAATGCCATTCATTTTTTTCATCCATTCATTCATACATCCAGAAGACATTTGCTAAGTGCTTCCTAATGCTGGATGTGCTACTGGGGCTAGAGATACAGAGATAGGACATTTTCCTCCCCCTTCAAGGACATCATGACCTAGTTGGGAAGAGAGACACACAAGTACCCATCCCAAAGCTGGATGATAAGTGCCATGATGTGGGAAAGGTAGGCACAGGGGCTACTGAAGTTCAAACGAGGGGCAACTATTCCAGTCTGGGAATGGAGATTATGAAAGATTACTTGGAAGACAGAATATTAAGTCTTAAAGTATAAGCAAGACTCAGCCTGGCAAAGGAGGAGTGGAAAATCTTCCCCAGAAGAGGAAATAGATCAGGTCAGTGCTTTGGTGGAGCAGGCTAACTGTGATATGACTATACATGGTGGGCTGGGGTGAAGGCTGGGGTGAAGCCCAGTGGAAAGCGGGATCCAGATTAAGGAGGGTCCTTTGTGTTATGCTAAGAAATGTGTAATGTTTCCAAATGGTAATGAGGAATATTGAAGAGTTGTCACTAGAAGAGTTTACATTTCAT
Organism: Myrmecophaga tridactyla; assembly: GCA_004026745.1. Taxonomy (NCBI): domain Eukaryota; kingdom Metazoa; phylum Chordata; class Mammalia; order Pilosa; family Myrmecophagidae; genus Myrmecophaga; species Myrmecophaga tridactyla. Next base: position 1,791 of record PVIY010017574.1, on the reverse strand, counting down.
GAAGGTGCCTTCATCAGCAACCATTCACCCAAGCAGAAGAGGAAAGGAATTAAGGTATCTTAAGCAACTATTCTGAGTAAATAATGCCTTCATATCTTTGCTGTCCAGAAAGGAATCTGAGGCTCATGAGGATTAAACAAGAGGGGGCAGGAGCTGAGTATGGGATGCCAGTTGGAGGCCATTGAACTGGTCCAGGAGAGCAATGAAGGTGATTTGGAAGAGGCTGGGGCTACACCTTGTTGATGTCCTTGTCAACCTGCCATAAAACCCAGCCTACCTCACGGGTCACCAAAACTCCACTAGCTTCAGGCCTTTGATGAGTTCATGGTCTTTTTATTTTTATTTCTAAAATTAAGATATAATTCATCATTTTAAAGCATACTAAAAAAATCCCTGGTTTTTAGTATATTCACAAGGCCATACAACCATCACCACTCTAATTCCAGAACATCTTTCTCACCCCACCAAGAAACTCAACCCCATATCCATCTGCAGTCAGACCTCATGATCCCACCCCTAGTTCCCAGCAACCACAAATCTACTTTCTGTCTCTATGAATCTGCCCATGTTAGAGATTTCTTACAATGGAATGAGACAAGATGTGGTCATTTGACAGGCTGCTTTCACTTGACCTAATGTTTTCAAGGTTCATCCCATGTTGTAGCATGTATCACAACTTTCTACGGCAATGATATTCTTTTGTATGAACAGGCCACATTTTGTTTATCCACTCATCAGGTAATTTCCATAAAAGTCAGGCAAGTGATATACCAGAGGTGAGCAGGGCTGGGATTGGGACAGGTCGCCTGGGGGCTTCTGGTGAGGTTTGAGTGTTCATGAGAATATTGAGCTTAAAGTCATTGATTAGTTGTACTTTGTGTAGTTGCCTGTATCTATGGTGCATTTTTACAATAATATAGATTTTTAAGTCCCTCTATTCATCTATTGTCTATGACTCCATCCACACTTGGACCCCTCCTGGTCTCAGCCCATGGTCTGTCGAGGAGCATAGGGATCTTCCTGGAAGGAATTCTAAGGAACAGAGTCACTTATTTATTTCACTACTTAAAATGTAGAGTTTGGCAACAAAACCCTCCAACTCAGGAATCCAGGGAAGAAGAAAGGAACAACTAAGGAGTGTCCTTGGTGCGAAAAAGTTTGAGGACTGCTAACTATGTCTTTGGACCTCAGACTGGTAGCTTCTAAGGAGTCCATCAGAACCTGCTGTCTCTGCATGGGCCTGGCCAGGTCAGGGGGCCCAGGGAGGGGCTGCTGGGCAGGGGTCCCACCTATCAGTTGCCCATAGCCTGTGCTACACAGGGCAGGTGGCTGGCACCACCGACCATCAGGACTCACTACTGACTCTGACACCCCTCCCTCCACCTCCACCGCTGTCTTTTCTGTGCAGATAATTCACTCAGAATATGCTAGTCCAGTGGATACACAGGACAATTTATGAGCTGCAGCTGGCAATCTCAGAGCTTGGTTTTGCCAACAGAATTAGAAATCTAGCTCGAAGGCTGCTGCCATCTTTTACCCTCACCTTTTCCTTCGAACACTTTTCAGAGCAGTTGATCTTAAAAGTAAATGACTAGGGAGGCAGGGAACCAGAATCAGAACCAGGTGTGATGACAGAGCCAGAGGTTGGGATGATGTGTTTTGAGGGTAGAAGAGGGGGCTGCAAGCCAAGGCCTGCAGGCAGACCCAAGGAGCTGAAGAAGGGTTTTCCCCTGGAGCCCTCAGATGGAAGGCAGTCCAGCAGATTCCTTGGCATTATCTCAGGGAGACCCA
>PVIY010017573.1:0-49159 GCA_004026745.1 Myrmecophaga tridactyla | reverse complement strand
CTAACAACAAAGGAAAGAAGAGGACACAAATAAATAACATCAGATATGAGAGGGGGGTTGCTACAACAAATCATGAAGAAATTTTAAAAATCATAAGAGAATATTATGAACAACTATATGCCAATAAACTAGATAACTTAAAATGAAATGGACAATTTCCTAGAAACACACAAATTACCTATACTGACTTGAGAAGAAATAGAAGATCTCAACAAACCAATTAAGAGGAAAGAGATCCAATCAGTCATCAAAAATCTTCCCACAAAAAAAAGCTCAGGACCTAATGGCTTCACAGAAGAATTTTCTCAAACTTTTCAAAAAGAACTGACACCAATCCTGCTCAAACTCTTCCAAAAAAAGTGAAGAAAAAAAGAACAAAACCTAACTAATTTAATGAAACTAACATCACTCTAATACCAAAATAGGATAAAGACAATACAAGAAAAGAAAATTACAGACCAATCACCTAATGCACATAGATGCAAAAATTCTTAACAAAACACTAGCAAATCATATCCAACACCACATTAAAAAAATTATACAACATGGTCAAGTGGGATTCATACCAGGAATGCAAGTGTGGTTGAACATAAGAAAATCAATCAACGTAATACAGCATATTAACAAATCGAAAGGGAAAAATCACATGATCATACTGATTTGATGTGAAAAAGCATTCGAAAAATTCAGCATCTAATTAAAACACTTCAAAAGTTAGGCATTGAAAGAAACTTTCTCAATATCATAAAGGGCATATATGAAAAACATGTAGCCAGCATCATACTTAATGATGAGAAATTGAAAGCATTCCCCTTGAGATCAGGAATGAGACAAGGATGCCCATTGTCACCACTATTATTCAACAATTTATTAGAAGTACTAGCTGGAGCAATTAGACAGGAGAAAGAAAAAGTATCCAAATAGGAAGGGAAGAAGTAAAACCTTCATTATTTGCAGATGACATGATCCTATACTTAGAAAACCCTGAAAAATATACAGTAAAACTACTTGAGCTAATAAACAAGTTCAGCGAACTGTCAAGATACAAGATTAATGTACAAAAATCAGTAATGTTTCTATACACAAACAATGACCTCTCTAAGGTGATGACTAAGTGAAAAATTCCATTCAGAATAGCACCCAGAAGAATTAGGTATCTAGGAATAAGCCTAACCAGTGATGTCAAGGACTGATACATAGACAATTACAAAAAATTGCTAAAAGAAGTAAAAAATGACCAAAATAGATGAAAAGATACCTCTAGCTCATGGATGGGAAGGTTGAATATCATCAAGATGTCAATCCTACCAAAACTGATCTACAGATTCAATTCAATACCAATAAAAATACCAACAACCTACTTTAAGGACATGGAAAAACTGGTTACCAAATTTATATGGCGGGGAAAGAGACCTTGAATAGCTAAAGATATCCCCAAAAGAGAAGAACGAACTGGGAGGTCTATCACTTTCTGACTTTAAAGCTTACTATAAGCAGCATGGTAGTGTCACAAAGTCAGAAGGACTGACCAGTGGAATAGAATCAAGAGTGCAGAGATCGACTACCAAATTCATGTACATTTGATCTTTGATAAGACCCCCAAATCCACTGAATTGGTACAGAATAGTCTTTTCAAAAAAGTTAGCATGGGAGAGCTGGATTTCAATAGCCAAAAGAATGAAAGAGGACCCCTACCTTATGCCCTATACAAAAATTAATTCAAAATAGGTCAAAGACCTAAATGTAAGAGTCAGTACCATAAAACTTCTTGAAAACAATGTGGGCAAACATCTTCAAGATCTAGTAACAGCAGGAAGCTTCTTAAATTTTTCACCTAAAGCACAAGCTGTGGAAGAAAAAATCAACAAATGGGAACTCCTTAAGATCGAGAGCTTCTGTGCCTCAAAGGACTTTGCTAAAAAGGGGAAGAGGCAGTGAACTCAATGGGAGAAAATATTTGGAAGCCATATATCAGATAAAGGCTTGATATCCTGTGTACATAAAGAAATTGTACAGATCACCAACAGAAGAACAAGCAACCCAATTATAAAATGGGCAGAGGAAATGAATGGGCACTTTTCTGAAGAGCAAATACAGATGGTAAAAAGCACAGGAAGAGCTGCTCATCTTCAATGGCTATAAGAGAAATGCAAATTAAGATTACAATGAGATATCACCTCACATCTATAGAATGGCTGCTATTGAACAAACAGGAAACTATAAATGTTGGAGAGGATGCAGAGAAATTGGAACACTTATTCACTGTTGGTGAGAATATAAAATGGTTCAGCTGCTGTGGAAATCAGTTTGGCGATTCCTCAGAAAACTAAATATTGAGTTGCCCTATGAACTGGCAATACCAATACTCAGTATATAACCAGAAGAGTTAAGGGTAGTGACAGGAACAGACATTTGCACACTGATGTTCATAGCAGCACTATTCACAATTGCCAAGAGATAGAAACAATCCAGGTACCCAACAACGATGAGTGAGTAAACAAAATGTGGTATATTCATATGGTGGAATATTATGCAATATTTAGAAAAATGATGCCCCAAAACATATGACAACGTGGATGAACCTTGAGGACATAATGCTGAGTGAAATAAGTCAGACACAAAAGAATAGATCCTGTATGATTCCATTATTATAACTCTGATAAAGCCACCAGTGTTTTGGAGCAGCCAGAAGGAATGGTATCCCATGAGAAACTCGGGAAACTGTTTTGTAGCTGTTTGTTGAAGTGTGCTTTGAAAATTACTGCTTTTCTTTCTTTTCTCTGTATATATATGTTATATTTTATAACTAAAAAATGGTTGAAAAATCTATAGGCAATTATATTAATATTAGATAAAATAAATTCCTAAATCAAAAATTTGAAAATATTTAGAAACATAGCTCACTACTATAGCAAAGTTAATATTTGCACTAACTTTTTACTTGATATTTTGAGAAAGCATACAGTTTGGATAGTTAATCAGATGGTATTTAAAATGCTGTTTAATATTTAGAATTCAAGTAACTCTGGTATCTGTATTTATAGATTTTTTCCTTCCTTGCTTTAATTTTAAATTGGTTTATGAAACATATTGTACAAAGGCTTTATGATGATTACTTAGATATACATATTTCTTTTATTTGTCTATGGATAAGCTAACTAAGATACCCATTTTCAGTGGTTAAGATTTCCATATTTTAATAGTTAAAATATTTGTATCTTCATATTTTCATGAAATAAGGAAAATATTTAGTAGCATAGGTCATTACTATAGTAATGCTGATATTTGTAAGCACTTTCTACTTGATATTTTGAGAACATTCACAGTTTTGACAGCTGTTCAAATGGTATCTAAGTTAGTGTTTAAAACTTAGAATTTAAGAACTTTGCTATCTGAATATGTAGATTTTTCTTTGTTGCCTCAACTTTAAATTGGTTTATGAAACTCACTGCACAAACACAGGCTTTACAGTGATTATATAGATACATTATTTAAATATTCCTATACTTAAGCTAACTAAGATTTCAATTTTTGGTGGTCCTAAGAGTATTGTTTGTTTTCTTCAATAAAAAAAGTTTTAAAAAAAACATAAGGAACAGATTATTCTATAAATCTCAAGAAGAAAGAAACACAAGAAAAGCCACAAGAAAGAACAGCTTAATCAAACTTCAGAACACTAAAGACCCAGGGAATACCTTCCAAGAAATCTTAGCAAAAGACATATAACCTTCATAAAAGCAACAATAAAACTGACAGCTAATTTTTCAAAAGATATGATGGAAAAAAAGGAGGCAATGCAATGACATTTTTAAAATTGTTCAAAGAATAACTGTCCAGCTAAAATCTTTATTCAGTAAAAATAACTTTCAAAATCAATGCAAAAAAGATGTTTTCAGGCAACCATTGAGAAATTCATCATGAAAAAATGGCACAAAATTATTAAAGGGAGTTATTTGGGCAAAAAAAAAAAGATGCCTGATGATTTCTCCAGGAAATGTAAAAAAAGAACAGTAGCACTGAAAAGAGTAAATGTGTGCGTAAACTTATATAAGTATTGGCTGTCTAAAATAGTAGTAATATTATTTTAGTGCACTTAAAGCATATAGATTAAAATATCTCACCAAGGTAACCTGAAAAAAAAGGGAAGATCTTGTATGGAAGTGTTAAAAGTACTAATTTAAGGTAGAATATCATACAGCACCTTCCAATAGAAATACAGTATAATTCAATATGTAATTTTTTACTTTAAAAGTCACTTTAAAATTTTAAATGAGCCAGGTGAAAATAATTTTCGTAATACATTTTATTTAATCCTCAAAAGCATCAGTATTATCATTTCAATATGTAATTTCTTTAAAAATTATTACTGAGCTATTTTACATTATTTTTTAAGTACTAAAATATTTGAAATCCTATGCGTATCTTATACTTAAAGCACATCTCAAGTCATCCTTAACTCCGCACATGTCAAGTGCTCCATGACATGTAGCTAGAGGCTCCAGATTGGTAGCTGTGGCTCAACTATATCAGGGATATAAGAAATAATTTCTAAGGTAACCACTAAAATGTAAATTTAAAAATGAGCAAGTCTCAGGTTAGTAGAATAAAAAAAGAAAGAATAAAAAATACTTGCTTAATAAAAGAGATGGTAAAAGAAAAGAGAATTAGATGAAATAAAGATGAGAAAAATAGAAAACAGTGGCAAGGCATCAGATTTAAATTCTTCTGTATTTTTGTTACATTAATATAAATGCACTAAACACTCCAATCAAAAGACAAATAATGGCACCTTGATAAAAATTAAAGTGAAACTATATATTATAAAATAAAATACAGAAAAAATATAATACAACAAAAAATGTGGCTGTAAGCTGCTTATAAGAGAAACAAATTAAATATAAACACATAGAAGTTTTAATGTAAAGAAATGGAAAAATATGTACCATGCAAACGTCAACCAAAGACAGCTAGTACTTTATTAATGTCAAAATTTTCATGTCAAAAAATATTTCATGAGATCAAAATATATTTCAAAATGATAAGTGGGACAATTGAACAAGAAATATAACATTCCTAATACTGTATTCATTTCTTCTAATTAAAATGGAGTTGAAGTAGACTCCTGGTCCAAAAAATATGGCATAGACTCAGTTTTCCCAGCTCCTCTTCATTAAGTACAATTAGAAACCATGAAAATAATGCAAGGGAATACTGTGAAAGATTGGCAGAAGAAGGTGAACAGGTTAGGGACTCGGGACTGGAAGATCAACTAATAGGAGCAGGGTCTGACCTTATAAAACTGTCCCCTCAGTCCTAAGACCCCCTTTCTCATCATAGACTCCAGGTGACCAGGTGGCACAGACAATGGGATCACAGGCACCTGATTTGAGAAGTTCTCTGTATCCCCACCAGGCCTGAGAATCTCTTCCTTCACTGAGGGACTGAGTGGCTTGGCAACATCAGCAAGGCAAATCCTGCCTCAGCAAATAGCCCAGCCTGAGCAGCCTCTTTATCCTGGGAACTGGATAATCTCTTCCCTGCATACTAACACCACATGACCTGGCTGAGAAAACTCCTGTTTACTCAGGCAGTGCCAACAAAGGGCCAGGGATCCCCAGCAATACATGTAGAGGGGAGATGACAAAGGGCAGACTCAGAGAATTTGATGTCAGATTGATGGAAATCTGGATAACATAGAGAAAATACACTAAAACAATGATCAGAGTCTCATGGACATGGACGACAATGATAGAAGATTCAATATTCATAGTCAAAGAAATAATAGTTGAAAACATCCCCAGATTGGCAAAAGCCATGAAATCTACAGATGTAAGCATCTAAGTGAACACAAACAGGATGAACCTGAAGAAATCCATGCCAACATAGGTAGGGCTGCTCATTAAAAGTTCTTTTTGTTGGGCGGCTGCCGTGGCTCAGCAGGCAGAGCTCCGACCTGCTGTGCTAGAGGTCTGGAGTTCTGCTGGAGGTCTGGAGTTCGATCTCTGGTGGCTCCTGCCCATATGCAAATTAAAAAAAAAAAAAGTTCTTTTTGTTTTCCTTTGTCTGAATATATCTTCATTTACCTTTCAACTTTAGTTTCATATCTTTCCCTTTCTGTATCTAGTTTCACCACATGTGTGTGTGTGTGTGTGTGTGTGTGTTGTTCACATCTTTTTCTTACAGCACTTGAAGAATCTTGGACACTTTCTTCTAGTGTCTAGGATTTTACATGAGAAATCCATTTCCATTTGAACCGGGATTTTCCTAAGGGTCTGTAGTTTCTCTCTGGCTATACTTTCAAGTTTTTTCTTTGTCTTTAGTTTTGAGAAGATTAATTATGATAATTGCCTAAAGGTAGTTCTTCAAAGAGAAAGTAAATAATAAAAGGAAAAATCTTGGAGTTCAGAAAGGAAGAATGGCTACTGAAAAAGTGAAAACGTGGATAAGTATAATAGGCCATCTTTCTACTCATGAGTTTTATAATCTGTATATGATGAAACACTGATGTTATCATCAGCTGATACCCAAGATGATATTTAAAAGAGAGTCAGTTAAAGGACCTAAATGGATATAAGTGGAACGTAAAAGAATGGAAAAATATACATCATGAAAACATTCATCCCAAAATATGACAGTTGTCTTAATTGTATTTGAATTTTTAATCTTTGAAATCTCTCTCTGATATTTATAATTTAAATACGTTCTAAGAGGTTGATATAATAAAGATTATAGTAATTGTAATTATCTGCTTCAAACTTCAGAATGTTTCTGCCTCTCTTGAGAAAAAATATACATATCTACTAATTCAGCCAATATTTGTTAAGTTTAAAAGTGTCAAAACTCTATCAAGAGCAGTCTTGGAAAATATGCCAGTGCTTCACCTGGGGTCCATTTACTTGTTTACAATCAATAATTTGTGCTCCACAGGAAGACAGGAGTGGATATTATTATCATGGTTTGAGGAGGAATACCAAAATTGTAATTATTCAGAAAGAAAAAGAATAACCTATAAAACATATTCCCATCCCTAACTGTATGATTTTTCAAGATATAGTCCTTTTTCCAAATACTAGTAAAACTACCAGAAGATAGGGGGAAAAAGAAATACTAAAAAAAAAAAGGAACACTAGACAAATCTACAATCATAATTGCAGATTTAACAATGTTCTTAGTAAATATCTGAGCAAAGCAAAGAAAATCAGAAAGGATATAAAATATTGAAACAATAAGATTAATAAATTGATATAATTAACACATGTAAAACTTGCACAAAAACCAAGAGAAGGAAAACTTTTTCCATGCATACTTAAACTAAAATTGATCAAATGCTTAGCCATAAAGGAAGTCTTGGAAAAAAAATCATACAGTGATTATAGTCTATTCCCAGAGACATTAAAGTAAAGCATTGTTGAAAGTGATTAATATATTAAAAATGTTAACAATGATTAAGGTAAAAATGATTTACACAATGTTAACACAAAAATCCCAAACACTTGGAAACCAAGCATGCATGATTAAATTTTCTATGGGTCAAAGGAGAAACCACAATAAGATAATTTGTTTTGGGCTCATTGACAATTGAAAATATGATGTCAGAAATTGTAGAATAGATCTAAAGCCATGCTTAAAGGGAAATTTATAGAATGCTGTGAATACATAATTAAAAAGAATGAATGATGAAAACCAAAGATAAAATTCAACAAAGGTATCTATGCAGTCAGCTGTTTTATGGAAAAGGTGCCATCGCAATGCTATGATGCACAGGTAGTCTTTGTCAATAAATAGTGCTGAGTCAACTGGTTATTCCTATAGAAAAAAAAAAGAAGTTCTTCACACTACATAATACACATACCACATTTTACAGCATGCAGAAACAGAATCTATTCCAGGTGTACCAGTAATGAAATGTGAAAATGAAAATAATAAAGCCTCTATAAGGGGCATATCTTCATGACCTTGGAGTAAGCAACGATTTTCTAAATAGCACACCAAAAGTATTAACTGTAAAGCAAGGCTTGATAAATTGGACTTAACTAAATTAGTGATTACGCCTTCATCAAGAGTTAACCAAAATAATGAATATGAAAGCCACATAGCTGGAATAGATATTGGAAATTTATTTATCTTACAAAGGACTAATATGAAAATATATAAAAATACTCCCACAAAAAATATATATGTAATTTAATCTGGATGGTAGCTACATGGGTGTGTTCATTCTGTAAAAAAGTAATGATATGTATAAGTAAGACCTGCTCACTTAATAATATGTGTTGTATTTTACTAAAAACATTTTATAAAAAAGGGTAAGTCATTCTTGGGTTATCTAGTAAAGCAAGCTACTATAATTCTATTGATTATATTACAGGGAAGAAATATCTTGATAAAGCTTGGACTTAATGGATACTTGGAGAAAATATTAAAGAAAAGGATACGTTCATAATCAAATGAGAATTATCTGTTATGAAACTAGTGATTTTATATAAAATATTGTATTTATTTATTCAATAGTTGCATGAGGTAGGCATAACTTCATAGTACATATAAGGTCTTGAGTCTTTCAGAAATTAAATTGCTTTCCTGAGACTACACAGCTGGTCAGAGATGGGGATGAGGCTTGAATTAAAACATGTTCTGTTTCAAAATCTGTGCTTTCGTATTTGCCCTAGTAACACATGTACCAAAATCTGTGCTATTACACAGTGATGCCTTCTTTATAAGTGCCCTAAGCCAAAGAAAGTTCCACCCTGTTGGAGAAGAACTTGGAATTCATGGGATAGGACATATTCTGTAAAATTTTAGAGCTAGGGTTCCCAGAAAAAATACAGGACACCCAATTAAATTTGAAATTCAGATAATTTTAGTATAAGTATGCCTCACGCACTATTTGGGACATTTAAGTATATTAAATACATTCCATGCAATAGTTTGAACAGATGTCAAGTTCCATGAAATAGTTTGAACAGATGTTAAATGAAAAAAATATATATTCATTTAACAAACGAATATGATTCCTGAATCATTAAATTGATATTTCTTTTAGTCTCCAGTATCTTAGAGGAGCTAGAAGTAAAAACCTAAAATTGTGGAATTGTAACCCATACCAAACTCTGAAATCTGTTCTACAGCTAATTGTGGTGCTGTGCTTTGAAATTTATTGCTTTTTTGTATATATGTTATTTTTCACAAAAAAAGAAAAAAGTCCATTGTGATTATAAAAAAAAAAATGTTTATTCCTTCTAACCCCTATGTTCTGGAACAGCTAGAAGGAAAAATCTGAGCTGATGGTATGGTAACCCATGACAGACTCTGGGATCTGTCCTGTAACTACTTTTTGAAGAGTCCCTTGAAAACTATTGCTTGTTTCTGTCTTTGCTTTGTATATATGTTATATCATACAATTTAAAAAGTTAAAAAAAAGAGTCAAGTACCTAGGAATGAACTTAACTAGGGACATAAAGGACTTGTACCCAGAAAACTATGTGACATTGCGAAAAGAAAGCAAGGATCTAAATAGATGGAAAGACATTCCCTGCTCATGGATAGGAAGGTTAACTATAGTTAAAATGTTAATTGTACCCAAACTGATCTACAGATTCAATGCAGTACCAATCAAAATTCCAACAACCTACTTTGAAGACTTGGAAAAGCTAGTTACCAAATTCATCTGGAAGGGAAAGACGCCCCAAAAGCTAAAAACATCCTAAAAACAAAGAACATAGTGGGAGGATTAACACTTCCTGACTTCAAAATTTAGTATAAAGTCACAGTGGTACTGGCACAATGACAGAAGAATTGACCAATGGAATCAAATCGAGAGTGCAGAAATAGGCCACCAAATCTATGGTCAACTGATTTTTAACAAGGCCCTTAAATCCACTGAACTGGGATAAAATAGTCTTTTCAATAAATGGGCATAGGAGAACTGAATGTCAGCAACCAAAAGAATGAAAGAGGACCTTTACTTTACACCCTATATAAAAATTAACTCAAAGTGGATCAAACACCTAAATGAGAACTAGCACCATAAAGCTTCTAGAAAAAAATGTAGGGAAACATCTTCAAGACCTAGTAATAGGAGGTAGTTTCCTAAACTTTACACCCAAAGCACAAGCAATAAAAGAAAAAGTAGATAAATGGGAACTCCTCAAAATCAAATGCTTCTTACCTTAAAAGACTTTGTCAAACCGGTGAAGAAGCAGCTGATTCAATGGGAGAAAACATTTGGAAATCACACATTGGACAAAGCTGTGATATCCTGTATACATAAAGAAATCATACAGCTTAACCACAAAAGAATAAACAACCCAATTATAAAATGGGCTAAAATACATGAATAGGCATTTTCCTGAAGAGCAAATACAGATGGCTCAAAAGCACCTGAAAAGATGCTCATTTTCACTAACTATAAGAGAAATGCAGACCAAGACTACAATGAGATACCACCTCACACCTATTAGAATAGCTGCTATTAAACAGACAGGAAACCACAAATATTGGAGAGGATGTGCAGAAATTGGAACACTTATTCACTACTGGTGGGAATGTATAAAGAGACAGCCGCTATGGAAGAGTTTGGCGGTTCCTTAGGAAACTATATATCAAGTTGTCCTATGATCTGGAAGAGCTGTAAGCAGTGACACAAACAAACATTTGCACACCAATGCTTATAGCAGCATTATTCACAATTGCCAAAATATTGAAACAATCCAAATGCCCATCAACAGACAGGCAGATTAACAAAATGTGGTATATACATAAATGGAATATTATGCACCAGTAAGATGAAATGACATCCTGAAGCAAATGACAAGATGGATGAGCCTTGAGGACATAATGTTAAGTGAAATAAGCCAGACACAAAAGGATAGATAATGTATGATTCCACTTTTATGACCATGGTAAAGGTAAAATCAGAGGCTTATAATAGAGAATATAGGGGACTTACAGATACATAGAAGCTAGAGATGGGTGAGTGGTTAGCTAATGAGGTTGAACTCAGATTTAAGGGAATAGATGAAAGTGAAGGCAGTTCTCTAGTGGGCCTATGAGTGATAATACCATATTGAAGGTGAACATGATCAAAAGGGATTGAATAGACTTATGTGTCCCACTGACTAACACTAGAAATACAAATAAGTTCTTTCAAGGACTACTTCAAAGTTATGATTTGTGTACAAAGAATGTTTAAGTCCAGAGTACAGGGGAAAGCTGCTGTTGTATGCTATGGGCTATATTTAACAGGAAAACATCAGCAGTACCACAGCAATAGCAGGAGTAAATAATGGGGGGAGGGACAAGAGATAACGAAAGGTTTAGATTTCCTATTTGGTGAGGGTGTGTTTATTGGTTATCTTTCTCTTGGGAACAATGAAATTATCTAAAATTGAAAGTGTTAATGGACTGTGGACTTTCGGCATTATACATGATGTCTAATGAATGCAGGTGGCTGAAGAATGCATTGACTGAGAACTAGATTGGCAAATGATGGCATATACATGTGATTGAATATTGTGCTGCTACAAAAAGGAACAAATTCATGACGCATTCAGTGTTGTGAATGAACCTGTAGGACATTTGGTGAGGCAAAATAATCCAGAAACAAAAGAACAATTGTTGTGCGGTCTCCTTTAGAAAATTCTTATAAAGGACAGGCCATGGTGGCTCAGCAGGGAAAAGTTCTCGCCTGCCATGCTGGAGATACGGGTTCAATTCCTGGTGCCTGCCCATGTGAATAAAAGAAAATGCTTATAAGAAAACGGGGGCCTAGACTGTGAGTTCTTGTGGTAGACACATTTAATCTGGAGTGGCAGTTATTATTTCTGGAATTTGAGAGGATGTTTTATATATGTATAATCTGGTATTTAGAGATAAGAACAAAGCTGATCAAGTCAGGATTAAGGTACTACAGAGCACAGGGGTAAGGAAGACATTGTCTATGTTTTAGAACCACACCTACTCTTTGAGATCAAAGGAAAAAAGGTTTATTCTTTCCAGAACCTAAATTTTCTGCAGCATATAATTTAAATCAACCATCTGGATAGCTCATTTGAACAGTCAAAACACAGGGAGCCCAGAATAAAAATTAGGGCCTTTAATCCTGTATAGGATAATGTAATGCCTGTATACATCCTAGAATATATTAAGCAGATAATCAAAAAGTATTGGCAAAGTCCCCTGAGGGATGGGAGAAAAAAGATGGAACTATTAAACTTTACCACCAGGGAAACCCCTGATACTGTTTCAAACATTAGGGACACCCAAATCAATAGGCCAAGCCCTTGATCTTGAGATTTACTCTTGTGAAGCTCATATATGTAGCTGAAAAGCTTAGCCTACCTGTAGGTATGCCTAAGAGTTACATCCAGAGGCCCTCTTTTGTTGCTCATATGTGGCCTCTAAGTCCAATATAGAGAGTGAAATCATTGCCCTCCCCACTCCATCAGACATGACATCCAGGGGTGAAAGTCTCCCTGGCAGCATGGGAGATGACTCCCAGGGATGGGTCCGGCCCTGGCACCGTGGGATCAGCAATTTCATCCTGACCAAAACGGGGGAAAGAAGCATAACTAATAAAGTATCAGTAGCAGAGAGTTCAAATGAAGTTGAGAGGCTACTCTGGGGGTCACACTTGTGCAAGCTTCAGTTAGACACTGCTACCTATCATAACAAGCCATACCCCACCCAAACCATTCCAACCAATCCTAAAGAACTCCTAGGGCAATATATAAGATTCTACAAAGTTTCCATGCACTAGGGTAACTCTCCAGAAAATTACAATCTCCAGATGGGTCCCTGGAACAGATAAGTCCTGAAACATAGAGGGCCCAGCCTCTCCTGAACATCAGCTAGTTCCATCTCCCTACCCCATATTATTGACAGCCCCTTCCAACATGAAAATGTTATAATGGCCATAGCCAAAATACCCTTAAAGAGTGGGATAGAAAGATTAAAGGTGATAGTGGAGTTAAACAGAGAAGGCAGGGTTTAACAAACAAATATGACTGCTGAATCATTAAATTGATACTTTTTTTAGTCTCCAATATCTTAGAGCAGCTACAAGTAAAAACCTAAAATTGTGGAATTGTAACCCATACCAAATCTGAAATCTGTTCTACAACTAATTGTTGGGCTGTGCTTTGAAATTTACTGTGGTTTTTTTTTGTATATATGTTATTTTTCACACCAAAAAAAAGTCAGTTGTGATGATAAAAAAAATACTTATTCCTTCTAGCCTTCTATTTCTTGAGCAGCTAGAAAGAAAAATCTGAGATGATGGTATGGTAGCCCATGACAAACTCTGGGATCTGTCCTGTAACTACTTGTTAAAGAGTGCTTTGAAAACTACTGCTTTTTTCACTCTTTGCTTTGTATATATATTACACAATTTAAAAAGCTAAAAAATATATGATTCAGTGTTTATTTGAAATTGAAATGTAATTGGCATCCTGTATTTTTATTTGCTAAATGTGGCAACCCTAGTTTCTCAACATTGACATGATTGACTTATTTGTCTAGATAATACTTTGTAATAAGGCCTGTACACCTCTGGTCTCTATCCACTTGATATCAGTAACATCCCCTCAGATATAACAACCCAAAATGTCTTAACTCATGTGAAATGGCCCACTGGTGGTGGGAGGGGCATTACTTACAGTGAGAAACAGTAGATTAGGACAAGCCAAGGTAGGGTTTATATGCCTGATGATACCGGTTAATGAGTCACACCAAGAATGGTACAGAAGAAGCAAAGTTGATATCAAAACTCACAGCAGAGATTATGACCCTACGCATTTATTTGAAAGGATGGAAATATTTTAGTAATGGATGGTGGTATGGTAGGTAATTAACACTGAAATATGTATCGGAATGTGATTAAAAGGGGAAATGTTAGATTGTTTATGTGGTAACAGAAGAAAAGTTTTTAAAAATCCATAGAACTCCCCTCTACATGGAACATGACATCCAGGGGTGAAAGTCTCCTTGGTGGAGTGGGAGATGACTCCTAAGGATGAGCCTGGTCCCTGTAATGTGGGATCAACAATGCCAATTTGACCAAAAGGGTGAAAAGAAGTGTAACAGATAAGGTTAACAGTGGCAGTGAGAGTTCAAATAAAGCTGAGAGACTACTCTGGAGGCGTTTCTTATGCAGGTTTCAGTTAGACATTGTTACCTATCATAGTTTGCCAAAACCATTCCTGCCAACCCTAAAGGACACCTAGGGCTTCATCTGAGATTCTACAAAGGTTTCATGCACTAAGGTTACTATCCAAAAATCTATAACATTCAGATGGGTTCTGTTCTAGTTTGCTAGCTGCCAGAATGCAGTATACCAGAAAAGGAATGACTTTAAAAAAAGGGAATTTAATAAGTTACAAGTTTACAATTCTAAGGTCATGAAAGTGTGCCAATTAAAGCAAGTCTAAAGAAATGTCCAATCTAAGGCACCCAGGGAAAGATACCTTGATTCAAGAAGGCCGATGACATGCAGTGTTCCTCTCTCAGCTGGAAGGGCATGTGGGGAAGTCTGCTAGCTTTGTCTTCCAGCTTCTTGTCTCATGAAGCTCCCCGGGAGGCATTTTCCTTCTTTATCTCCAAAAGTCGCTGGCTGGTGGACCCTCTGCTTTGTGGTTCTGTGGTGTTTTGAAGCTTTCTCCAAAATGCTTCCTTTTAAAGGATTCCAGTAAAGTAATTAAGACCCACCTGAATGTGTGGAGGCATGTTTCCACCTTGATTGAGTTTAATGCCCACACTTGATTGAGTCACATCTCCTTGGAGATACCCTAATCAAGTTTCCAACCTATAGGACTGAATAGGGTTTAGAAGAAACCGTTCCTCTCACAAGATTGTTTAGGATTAAAACATTGCTTTTTTTAGGGTACATAAATCCTTTCAAACTGTCACAGGTCCCTAGACCAGAAAAGTCTTGCAATGCGGAGGGGTCAGCTTCTCCAGAAGATCAACTAACTCCATTCCCTATCCCATATTTCTGACAGCCCTTCTAACATGGAAAAGTTAGTATGGGCATAGCCCAAATATCACTAAAGAGTAGGAAAAAGATCACAGGTGATGGTGGAGTTGTACAGAGAAGGTAGGGTTTAACAAAGGAGTATGGTTGTTGAGTCATTAAATTGATATTTCTTTTAGTCTCCATTATCTTGGAGCAGCTAGTAGTAAAAATCTGCACTTGTGGAATTGTAACCCATACCAAACTCTGAAATCTGTTCTGCAACTAATTGTTGCAATGTGCTTTGAAATTTATTGCTTTTTTGTATATATGTTATTTTTCACAAAAGCAGGAAAAAAAAGTTGATTGTGATAATAAATGCACAGCTATAAGATGATAATGTGATTCATAGATTGTACACTTTGGATGATTACCCGGTATGTCGGTTCGAAGCTATTATATACCCCAAAAAAGCCATGTCCTTTAATCCTCATTCAATATTGCTGGATGGGATCTTTCTGATTGTTTTCATGGAGATGCTATCCACCCAATTGTGGGTGTTAACTTTTGATTAGATGGTTTCCATGGAGATGTGTCTCCACCCGTTCAAGGTGGGGTTGCTTATTAGAGCCCTTTAAGAGGGAACCATTTTGGAAAAGCTTTAGAACCAACAGAGCCCTTGCTGCCAGAGACCTTTGAAGACAAAAAAGGAAAATGTCCTGGGGGGAGCTTCATGAAACAAGAAGCCAGGAGAGAAAGCTAACAAATATCCCTATATGCAATCCCAGCTAAGAAAGAAACCCCGAACTTCCTCAGTCCTTTCTTTGGAGTTAAGGTGTCTTTCCCTTGCTGTTTTAATTTGGACATTTTCAAAGCCTTAGAACTGTAAACTTGCAACTTAATAAATTCCCCTTTTTAAAAGCTGTTCCCTTTCTGGTATATCACATTCCAGCAGCCTACTAACTAAAACCCATGATATGCTAATATATAATACGTATCAATAAAATTGCCTTAAAATCTAAAAATAAATCCATGGAACTACACTACACAGTGAACCCTAAGTTAAACCATGAATAATAGTTAAGAGTACAATTATTGGGCGGGCCACGGTGGCTCAGCAGGTAAGAACGCTTGCCTGCTGTGCCCGAGGACCCGGGTTCGATTCCTGGTGCCTGCCCATGTAAAAATAAAAAAAAGTTAAAAAATAAAAAAAAAGAGTACAATTATTAAAATGTGCTAAAATCAATTGTAACAAATGCTCTACCCCAATGCAAAGGGATAATAACAAGGTGGAATATGGGAATCCTATATTTTACATGTGATTGTTCTGTAGATCTACAACTTCGCTAATATAGAAAAAAACCTTACTGTATAGCATTGCATAGGTTGTAGGTAAGTAAATGCAAGCTCACACATTGAAAAAAACCACCCTTATTTTAGAGTGTACATTCAAGCATTCTCAACCAAACCTTTTCTTTTCCTTTTAAAAATGTCCAAGTTGAATAAATCTGTTTAAATGATGATGGATACTTAAGTCAGGTGTGAATGAAACATTGATGAGAATTGCAGTCAATATCCTAGTTCCAAGAGTTAGAGAAATACATAAGAGCAGTATCTTCTATGGTCATTGTCTTAGCAGTTCTGTGTTCCCTGTAGATTTAGCACATTCACTCAGAAAATATTTATTGGACGTCTAAAACATATTCTCAATAAATACAGGTTGAGAAAATTAAAAAAAAAAAGCCACAATAAGTATTGGTTGAAACAACACACTCATAAACTTAACTCAAAGTCAGCATTATAAGTGATCAGTAATTATTATCAAAATATTTCAAGGGGAAATTCAAGTTATCTCTGACGAAACCCACTGATGTTTTTAAGAGTCTAAGTGTAGGGTCCCACATTTCTCATATTACCTGTATCTCCCACCAGATCTTATACAATTATTTCATTTCCAGTTTGAGTTCATATGGAAGTATTGCAGAAAAGCTCCTCTCTAAGATGTTTCTGGCAGAAAAGACTCCCATTTTCCCTGAGAACCCTTAAACACAAGATTTCCATTCACTAAATCATCAAACTTCTGTGTTTCTCTTAAGGACCTCCAAATATTCACTAATCAATCCCTTGAGGTGGATAGACAGATGAATAGATGCTCACAGGCATCTTAATTAAATATTGGGGTTTTTTATTTTCCCAGAACCCCCACAGGCACCTACAATAGCAACCCAGTCTACCTAAATGGAAGTGCATTAATTTCCTTTCTCACTCATACCTTCATATTAGCAAGTTGAATAAACAATATGCTCATATAAATACAGCAGCACTGGGAAATGACAATGTTCCTACCTGGATCATCTTCTCACTCCAAAGTATTGTGTTGCCTCCTAAGAGAGCCAATAGGTCAGCACTCCCTCTTGTGCAAAAGTCATGGGATTCATTTAGAAATTAACTTCAGGACTTGGCAAAGTAACTAATGAATTTCTCTGCCAAATGCTGAGTTTGAAAAATCAAGGATGGTCGTAGAGGAAGGCAACCATACATTAGAAGCCTAGCTAAAATCTGAGTGCTGTAGGGAAGGATGTCAAATGAAATTCCCCAGTTCCCATGTGCCTGGATCCTTTTCTGGAAGCAAAACGGCTAAGCTAGAGTTCTGCTTGTGTGATTGTTTCAGACTAGGACTTCAGTTGGTATATGAGATGTTGATGATGGCCATTTGTTTACATGTGTATCTGCATGGAAAACAAGCCAGTGCCTCCCATCTGCTTTCCTCAAGTACTGCAGCTCACTGGCTGAGCCACAGTTTTCAGCATCATTCATAAATAGGCCTCACAACTGTTTGGGATGCTAAGACACGTGATTGCATCCTTGGTATCTGGATTGTGGAATGAGGCCCCCACACCCCATTAAATTAACCAAATGGAAGACAGGCCCACTAATCGACCTCAATTTGGCTGTGTGATGTAGCCAAAAAACTGACAATTTGAGATGATGCATACTGGAAACTCCCTTCTACTGTTTCCTAGGTATGTGACTTTGGGTAAGTTTCTTAAGCACTACAAACTTCTATTCTTTTCTATATCGTCTACAATAATAATAATTGCCTCTAAAGGGGTTTTAAGGATTGAATGAGGTAACCTAACTAAGGCTTTATCACAGTGCCTAATGAATGTCTCTGTCTGATAACTTCCCTTCCCTAGATTTTGACTTAAACTTTGTTGCCCCCTGGACACCAGCCCACTTGTCTGAGTTTCTGGCCAACCACCCTGTCTTCACAGAGGTTGAACATGCCTCTAGCATGCATGACTGCTGGCTCAAGTCTTTCTTTGGAACCTCACACAGCAGGAATCAAAGCAATAGTATTCCTGAGACTAGGGAAACCTCAGTGTTTGTACCATAGCTGTTGGGAGGCCCCTCTCTGGACAGGATTCCTTGGGCCACTGATGCCCATTTGGTCATCTGTTCTGGACAGGCCATGCCCAAAAGGAAACTTCTCTGGACCTTGGAGTCCAACTCGTGAAATTGGCCTATTCCAAGCTTCATTTCCAGTCCCGAGTACTCTCCACAGAAGTAAGCCCTTCTTGCAGCTGAAGACACTTGGACTAAAGTTTAGGTTCTCTTCACTTAGAAAGTGTCTAAATGACCAAATCAACCTCCAGGGATCCTCTGCAGGGGGCTTCACCTTGGAGGACAAGTCTATGAACACCACCTCAGTCCAGGGGCTCTGCCTATGCATTAGGTTCCAGGCAGGCGAAGGTAAAAATCATTCGGTAACAAAAAAACCTTCTCGTTAGCAGTCAGCACTTAGGCTCCAGCCAAGAGAAACTGTGCAGGCGGATGACATTTGAAGGTCCAAGTATGGAAGAGACACCTGCAAGTGTAGTTGTTATTTACACATACTCCCCTCTAAAAGCAACCATGGTGATTTGTGCATTTGAAGGTTTGTAATATGCCAGGAGGCTGTGAAGCAAACAGGAAAACTTGGAGCAGCTAATAAATGATGAATACATAGAATGATTTTGAAGGAAATGCATGAATAACAGATTTTTTAAAAATCAATAAATAGCTCTTTCCCCTTCTAATTTTAAGAGATGTGCTGTTCATTTTCCCCAAGACTTTCATTAGCCTTAGCAAATGCATGCTGTTCAAGCCTTAATTCTTGCCATAAGTGCTATTCAGAGAACATCTGCGTGTAGCGGTTCTTTCTCTGTTTTGAAGGGGTGCTGCGATGCGGGCTGAAAGGGAACCGCCGCGAAGCGTGCTATTCTCTAGGCCCAATCAGGCCACCTCTTTCAGATGTTGAAATCGCGTGTTTTCTGTACAAAGCAGATGCTTCCATCCAATACATCATATAAGACTAAATTATCCTAAGAGGTTGAGGGAAGGGTCTTGTGATGAGCCGAAACAGGAAGCTTCGCTATAGGTTTTAAACACTGCTAAAATCAGGCATTTGTTTATGCTGAAAAGAATACAATGAGATGAGCAACGACATGGAATTCTACCCAATTCTGAGAGAAAAATGAGCTCTTAGCTAGGTTTTGCCTGCAATGGCACTGTGTGTGTATGAGTTAGCATGGCATGGGGCACTGGCACCTTTCAAGGATCTAAGTAAATGGGGAAAACCATGGAACAGAAGCTGTGGGGCAGGAAGTCATAGAAATCTCCCTGACTCAGCTGGTCCAGGCTGGGATAACCATGGGATGACATTTAATACATTCTTAAAAACAAAGTTCAGGTTGGTATCAGGAACAGATTAACAAGATTATTTATAAATCTTTTTTATTATTTTTTAATATTTATATAGCTACTTAGGCACCATCTTAGGTGCTGAGTACAGTTTGGTGAATAGGACAGACTCAGGGTCTGTGCTTAGGCAGATTGATTGCAATACAGAGTCCCATAAAACGAGATAATGACTTACAAACATGCCCAAGAGGCCACTTTCCTTACTACTTTCATTGAAGCTTAAGCACTTGCCCTTCCCTTCTCATCAGCTCATTAGGGCAATTACTAAGCCACTTCCTACTCATCCATTTATGAACAACTTTTTCTGCAACAGTCCTAAAGAGCAACAATTGCCTCCTAATTTCTACATTCAATGAAATAGTTTATCATGCAGTGATTGGTAAACACAGAAGAATTTGTATTGCACATGGATAAGTTAGAAATATAAATTTAAAATGAAAGCTTGTGAACCCACTACTCCTCTCAGAAGCAGAACATTAAAACTCTCTTGTAACTCCATGTAATTTCATATTTCCTCCCTTATGTCATCTGCACAGTTATGCCCCATTATCTCGAATTGCGTTTACCATTTCCTTGCTTTTTTTTGAACACATAACTTTATCACAGACACAAACATTTTTAAATAACATGTAGTTTCATTTTACTTAATTTTGAGCATTGTAAAAAACTATCTCATCCTGCAGAACTCTGCACACTGCACAAGAATATATGAAAAAAAGATGGTGAAAACTGAACAAAATCTGTAGTTTAGTTAACAATATTATGCCAGTGTTAATTTTCTGATTTGGATGTTGTAATAGAGTCACAGAAGATGTCATCAGTCTCCACAGTTACTTTGAATCTCAATAATTCTGTTTCCTTCCATTGTATGGAGAAATCTGTGATCTAAAACTAGTTCATGTGTCAATGGCCACCACTTAGAGCATTCTTTTCCAGCTCAATATAGTTCAAGAATTCAATTGAGCTACTGTGTCGAGTCTGCTTCAAACCCACAGTTTAACTGAGATCTTGCTATATTTGGACAAGTAGAAGTCAAGAAAATCATTTGTAAAGTTACTGCAGGATTCTCTGTTTTTTTTTTAGTAAATCATGAGTTGAAGTATCATAAAATTCACATTTAGAATTGAAGGAAACTTCAATTACTCAGTTGAAAGAAACTTGATCATTTCAAATAAAAAGGCAAAAAAATGTTATTAAAAATATCTTCCATATTTATTCTTATGTCCCTTTATGTCCCTAATATTGCTTATTTGTGATTTCTATTTTATGCTTCATCAACTTTCTTATATATGTACCTGTTTCATTAGCTTTAATTTTATAAACAACCAATGTTTAGTTCTCTTGGTCCTTTCTGTAATGTTCCCTATTTTATTAATTTCTATTCTCATCTTGATTATTACCCCATTTCTTCTATTTTCTTCAAGGTTCTATTGCTGCCCTTTAACTACTTGTCAGTATAAATACTTAGATGATTAATTTCCAGCATGTTTTTGGCAGAGTACATATTCTTTTTTCTTTTGTCTACTGTGCAGTAGAGGTCATATTCCATTCTTTTTCCATGGGAATATCCTGTTATAGCAGCACCATTAATTGAATTTTTTTGGGGGGGAGTACATGAGCCAGAAATTGAACCCAGGTCTCCCACATAACAGGCAAAAATTTTCAGGGTACATATCCTTTAACTGCATCTCCTAAGTTTCTGTACATACTATTTTCAATATCCTTCTGCTCTGAGCATTTATTAAATTTTCATTGTAATTTTATCTTTGCTACATGAGTTACTTAGAATTTTTTTCATTCTTTATATATATAGATTTTTTAAAGTTCGCCTTTGTTAATAAAATGCAATTGTACTGTGTTGGCATGGCACATATTCCTTGACTGTGCTGCCATTTGTTTGATTGGTTACAGTGACATTGTGCAAATGCTATTGATGGTCCCTGCCTAGCCGCACCTCCTTGCCACTTCAGTCTACAATTTCCAACTGCCAGCACCTGCATTTCTTTCCCTGACGTCTTTGTCCTGTGGCCTGGTCTGTGTTGCCCCCCACATGCCACATTAGGGGTGCTGAGAACCAACATCCCCTAAGGAGCAGCACTCTACCTATTTCTGATGGGGATTGGTCTACCAATACCCCACTCCCCTGTCTTGTGCGTGGGGTGAGTGTAGGGTGCATGCCTTCTTCTGGCTCCCACAGTTTCCCAGCAGGGGTCAGCTCCATTTACCCACCCTGGCAACTAACTGGAAAATGTGTCCCTTGTTTTCTTTCTTTGTCTGCCTCACTCCTCATTCTCTTTTGTTCCCCTCATAAGTAAACTACTTGCACTGAAATAGATTCTCAAGTTGTTTCAGAAGTCCTGGAATGCAAGGCAATGATGAACTGGAAGTCCATGTATTCTTGAGAAGAATCTGTGTTCTCTATTGATAAGTTAAAAAAAAAGAGAGAGAGATTGATTAGATAGATTGGTAGTTAGATAGATAACTTGACAGACAGATGTAGATGTAGATATAAATATATCTTTCTGTATTATCTCCATTGAAAGTGTATAGTATGTTATATAAATTGCTTATTTAAATGTTATGTTATTTAAATATGTATTTACTAATTTTGTATCTGCTTGACCTTGGAGAGAATTAAAATTGCAATTCCCATATTTAATAATATGTTTCCATTTCTCTTGTAGTTCTGTTAATTATTTATTTATTTTGATGTATATTTTTATTTGTATTCAAAATTAACACTATATTTTCTGCTGAATTGCACTTTTACCTTATGTTATATCCTCTCTATTCTTAAAAAATGTTTTTGTTATTAAAATCTGTTTTATCTGATAGTAGTATATCTCACATTTTTCTTTTAATTAGTATAGATAGGTATAACCCTATACTTTCATCAGTCCTTAAGTTTTAGGTATGTCACTTTTACATAGATTAGGACTAGAAATTTCTGAAGGTGAAGGTGAGTAGTTTCAATTTTGTCTTTTACTGGTGAGATCAGACCATTAATATTTATTCATTATTAATATATCTCACCTTCTTTCCACAATAATATATTTTACTTCTGGTGTACTTTTTCTTTCTTGCCTTTTGGGTGAGGAAGGGGAGTGTGTCTGAATGTGAGTGCTTGCTCCCCACCATTTCCTTTACTATTTTAGAATGTGTACATTACACTTTTATACTATTAATGATTACGCCTCTGTTTTTGCCTTGCTTATTTGAAGTCTAGAATTAACATCTAGCCCCTTCCTGTAAACCCTAAGAATCCATCTTCTTTGTCTTCTTGTTCTTCTGTTACTACCCACTTGTCTTTAGTCCCATCATTTTTTTTGTAGCCCTTCTGTGGAAGGTAGACTACAAAATGCATATCTGAAAAGAATTTTGGAGAAGAAATCGATTTGACGAACAACATCATTAATTCAAATATGTTCAGTTTATTTGAAGGCATCCTGGTAGAGATTTCTAGTAGTCCATTGGACAAAATGCCAATAGAAACATTGAAACAAGCAGCACAGCTCTGGGGGGCACTGGGATATCTGAAGCTAAGAAATAAGAGGCCGTGGTCCAGGGAGAGAAGAAAACTTATAGAACCCTGGAAAACTCTAGTATTCATTTCACTCTTACATCATATAATGGAGGACAAAATGATCTAGAGTTTGATCTTGTTGTTTTCATTCTACTCTTAAATTTTCAATTCTGCCTCATCCTTATTTTACTTTATATTTCTCCTTCTCTCTTTACTCTCTATTTACCCTCCCTCTTAGCTGTGAAAGTGAAAATCCAAAATGAGATCTAGGCAGAAGGTGGTGGATGAGTCAATATTGAAGACTGAATCTCATATAGATCTAAAAAGAGAAATAAAAAACAGTGTGTATAAAGTTATGGAAACAAAATTTCCAGTACACAATTAAAATATTTGAAGATTGATGACAAATAGAGAGTCTGGTGAAAAATAAATGTGGATAGAAGTTGCAGCCATATTGTAGAAAGTGCTGACTGCCAACAAAGGATTTCATACTGGCTATTAAGTGGCAGAAATCATTCATCAGGGAGGTGACTTAACCATATAAATATTTTAGGTATATTACAATGGCATAAAGAAATGGTCACTTAGGGGCAGCTAAGTAGTCACAAGCTATTTCAGTGTATGGAGCACAATATCATAAGCCACAAGTAAAGATTAGGTAAAATGCAATAAAGTCTGCAGAGATTGGCTGCAAAATACAGTTCTAAAGAAGAATATCCATGGTCTTAATGGCTTTTATTTCCCAAATGAAATAGGGAGTCATAGAAATTTAAAAATATCTGAACTGGGATATTGGAAGATTATTGGAATTAGCAACATGAACAAACTACACACTCGTTCGTCTCACTGTTTCACTCTGTGAGACTAACAAATGCATAGGCCAAAATGCATAGACTAATAAAAGATATTCCTGCCCTCTAAGGAAGTGGGATTTGAAATACCAGGAAGAAAGCCATCGTAACTGCAGGGCTTTGAAGGACAGATGCTGAAAACAACACAGCTGTTTGCCTGAAACCAAATATGCAACCTCTCTTCTTTATGCATATATACAAGGTATTATTAATATAACCTAATAAATAAAGATGAATATGAAAAGAAAAAAATCTATGCCCCTGATATTTTATCCATGGTGTAAATAAACAAGAATTGAAAATAACACATTTTTATGACAGGGCTCATGGTTCAATTCACTTTATCATCAGCCTCTTGTTTGCATTAAAATATAACTGACAGTGTAACTGTTATTTCTTAATTCTGAGATACTGAGCTGTTTGTATATAACCTGGTCATTCCCCCAAACTTTGGGTATTTATGTAATACCTGAGACTCAGGGTTAGAGCTCTGAAGCTATGAAACTCAGCACTACCACACACAGGAACTGTTTAAAAAGTTGGAAAGACTTTGACTAGAAGTATGAATGAAGCTGATCTGGATAGGATGGGATAGATCAGAATACATGTAAAGGATGATAGCATCCATATTTCAAAACTCCAACTTCTGTGTGAGAAAAAAAGGAGAAATGTTTATTTGGTGCAAAATTTGTATTTTGGGCATCTCATTAACTAATTTAACTTGTATGGTCAGTGTACTTGAACGCCCTAAGTACATGGAATCTTGAATAAGATGTGAGATATTGTTGGTTTGTTCAGGTTTGCAATGATAACCCCATATATCTCAGAGGAATTTGGGCAGTGAATAAAGAAGTATTTGCAAAGTCCCCTTGAGGGAAAAGGGAGAAAGGAGGAAATATTCAACTTCTTCATTTGAGGATATTCTCACAAGCAGTGAGGACAACCAAATCAACAGGCTTAGCCCTCAGTCGTGGGGGTTGCCCCTATGAAACTTATTCCTGCAAAGGATAGGCTCAGCCTATTTATATTTACACCTTAGAGTCACCCCCAGAGAACTGCTTTTGTTTCTCAGATGTGGCATTTCTCTCTAAGCCAACTCAGCAGGTGAACTTCACTGCCCTCCCCACTACATGGGACATGACTCCCAGGCATGTAAATCAGTGGCTGGAGGGAAGTACTGGAAACTGTTGAGCTATGTTCCAGTAGCCTTGATTTTTGAAGATGATTGAGTAATGAAATAGCTTTTACAATGTGACTGTGTGATTGTGAAAACCTTGTGCCTGATGCTCCTTTTATCCAGGGTACGGACAGAAAAGTAAAAAATATGGATAAAAATAAATAAATAATAGGGGGATAAGGGGTAAAATAAATTGGGTAGATTGAAATACTAGTGGTGAATGAGAGGGAGGGGTAAGGGGTATGATATGTATTAGTTTTTTCTTTTTTCTTTTTATTTCTTTTTCTGGAGTGATGCAAATGTTCTAAAAATGATCATGGCAATGAATACACAGTTATGTGAGCCATTAATTTCATACCATGTATGGAATGTATGTGTGTGAAGATGTGTCAATAAAAAAGGTAAAAAATATATCTATATATATATAGATAGATAGATATACATATATATATATAACTGACAGATGCTTTATATCTTGCATCTATGTGTGAAAGATCTGAGGAAAACTGGATATAATACCAAATAAAATTAAAAGAGATGAAGGAGACTAAGTTCTAATCAACAGAACAATTAGTCATAAAATGCATAACATAAGATCTTTTACATTTGCTAAATGTGGAACACAGAGCTATGCCTGGGCTTCTTAGCAGGTACAGAAAGAAGGGAATATCCTCCCAAATAATATTTAAAAAGTCCCTGGGCCAAGACAAAGCATAAGTTGTTACCAAAACCCAACACAACATTTTCAACAAATATAATCTTAGTGCCATCATTTTAATTTTCTCATCCCTGACCTTTCAGTACTAAGGGCTGTGATTTTAGACTCTAAAAGAGACACGACTATTTTTTTCTGTCATTAATAGCAGGTACACCGACTTCGCAGGCTATGGTCATGTGTTCTCAGGTCAGAGCCTCCTTTCCCCGAGGTCTCACCTTTCTGTCTCCAATTCCACACTCAACATCTCAATTATTGTGCTTTCAAATCATGAGCAATAAAAAGTCCTAGCGGAAAGAGGAATTAGCCCCCTAAGGTGTATTTTTATGACAGCTGTGAGGAAAAGACAAGGTAGCCATTTATTAGGGTAAAACCTTTCACTGTATCATTCTGCATGGCGGGCTAGCTTCTGAGTCCTGGGCATTGATTTTGCTCAATAGCTATGCTTTGACCAGTATTCCAGTCCACACTTTGATTTTGCAGGAAGCTCAACTATTTAAGGAGGAAAAAATAAATAAATCACTTACAAAAGGCAGCACTTTGGTGAATTACCATCGTCACAGAGAGATAACAGGGATTCATAAAGAAGATAAAGATGCTTTTACTGCTACCATCGAATTTGAAGTAATTACTGGGGAAGACTCATAGACCATGATTCTTTTAAAGAGCATGGAAAGTCTTGAAAATTATGCAAAAAAAAATGATGAAGATTCTTTCAATACATGTGTTGCTAAATCTATGCATTTTTAAAAAAATCACTTTTATTACAAATTTGGATTCCTCTACTCAGTATTCCTTCATTTGTTTTCCTTTCAAAATGGTCTGTTAATACCTAAATCAAATTCCTCCTCTCACAAATATTATGAACAAAATTATTAACAGGCATTTATATGTTTCAGGCTTTGGGACCTCTCAGAGTTTTTCTCAATTAAAATAATGGCGCATTATAACCTACCTCTCTAAGATCATTATTAGACTTAATTGACATAAGACATGTGCAACTAATGCTGAAGTCCCTTCTCACCCTACCCAGGAAAATACTTTAGATGGTTCTCAAACCTGTGATAGCTTCCGGCATCTTTCTAACTGAAGAGGCGCACTGGTCCTGGGAGTGGGCTTGGTGCACACGGGGACAGGCTAAGATCAGTTGGGGCAGCAACACCCCAAGGCCAACTTCACTCAATGATGGATGAAAGCTGGTGCAGAGCACCACAGCCTCTTCATCCTCAGAGAGATATCAGTGGGATGTGTTCTACCCAGTCTCTCAAAGGGTCCTCAGGATGACTGTCTTACTTTGCCTTGGCTGGTTAACAAAGCACCACACACTGGTTGGCCTACCCAAGAGGAATTTGTTGTCTCACTGTTTGGGAGGCTAGAAGTCCAAAATGAAAGTGTTGACAGGATCACGCTTTCTCTGACGCTTGCAACATTTTGGTGGTGGCTTTCTTAGAGATCCATAACTCACTCTTTGCCTCCACCACAAGACTGTCTTTCTACCTCTCTATCTACTCCTCTTGGTTTCAAATTTCCTTTGCTCATAAGGACTCCAGTCATATTGGATTAAAGCCCCCCCGTGACTCAGGTTGGCCTCACCTTAACTGATAGCATATTCAAGGATCCTATTTACAAATGGATTCACTGCCACAGGACCAGGGTTTAGGACTTGAGCATGTTTTTTTTGTGGGGGACATGGTTCAATTCATAACACGAATTGAGCCCAAATTTCCCATAAAGATGATTTTTTTTTACTACATTCCTTCATCACTGGTCTCCCTTCCTTATTACATCACTCAGCTTTCTAGGATCACCCACCAAATAACCTACTTTCATCCAGGTACTTGTCTCGAGATCTGCTTTCTGGAGAACACAAACTAGACAGCTGGTAAAAATATCAGCACTGAAGAGGTAGATGCATCACAGTATAGCTTCTTTGTTACTTCTTCTCACTAAACAATATTTCTAGTGAGCATGTGGTTGAGAAAATTTCTGTTTCCTTAAATAAGTTGACAAATCACAAACTATGCAAATTTTATGACTATTGTACTTACGATGTGCTAAATCAACAGAGATTTCTGAGGTAACTTCATAAATGATTTTCTTCACTTCTGCTTTTTGAAATATGCAATATCTCAGTTTTCTTGATGAGTTTGAAGCAGACACCTGTTCCCGATTTCTTAAGTTTTGTTTATCTGGTAATGGGTTTTCTAAACTGGGACCACTGGAACATAATGGAATTCTCTACATAATTAAAGAAAACACTACTATTGAGATTAAAAGTCACTCTGGAAATGTTCTAAAAAATTACCATGGTGATGAATACACAACTATGTGATGATATTGTGAGCCATTGATTGTACACCCTGTATGGAATGTATGTGTGTGAAGATTTCTTAATAAAAATTTTTTTTTCCTTAAAAGTACATGTTTTTAAAAAGTCATTCTGGAGAACAGTAAAAGAGAATCTGGCCTAAGTTATGTAAACAGCCTAGTCTACTAGCCCTGGAGTACCTGAATTTCAAGCCCATTGTATAATCAGCAGTTAACTTCTGTTCGAGAAAATATATTGATCACCTACCATGTAGCAGACACTCTGCTGGGAACTAGATGAATGAAACACCTAATTTTATTGTCACTCACAGCAGAGACAATTAGGATGCAAAGCTGCCTCTACTGTGGTTGGGTAAACACAGGGCGCTAGGGGAGTGGATAGAACAGCAGGTGAGATGGAGTCCTAGATTCATGTTCTCTAAAAAACTTGACTTTTCCATCACGAAGTTAGTTGTTCAGTGTCTGTTCTCCCTACTAGAGTTAAATTACCTTTAAGGGAGGTAAATTTTCTTCCTTCATTACTACCTTAATGGAACCTAGTAGAAACTCAATGTGTTATTTATTAAATGAATAGATGGATTTGGGCAGCATATTTTTGAACTAGGAAACATGTTGACTCTGAATAAGACAGATGCTCAATAAATCTCAATAAATATAGATATGTTAAAAAATAAACTAGAAATATGTTAAGTACAAACATTTTATCATACCAATCCTGAATATGTATATTTATTTTTAAAAATATACTAAAAATTATTTAATCATACACTCTACATGGGCAAATTGTATGTTACATAAATTATATCTCAATAAAATTGTTACTAAACATATATTTAATATCCTCAGAAAGATAAAGAAAAGAGATTGCATGATACAAGTATAGAATAAAGAGGAATATTAAGAACACATGAAAGACGGTATTAGAAATTCAAAAATAGAGCTTTAGTCAAGGAGGTCCAGAATCCTTATAATAGGAGTTCTGGAGTATATTTATTTAAAAAGAAGTTCAAAGTTCATTTTTTTAAAAGCTTTTGGTCCTTATATAATTCAAAAGATATTGTACAAAAAATATATGTTTTTTCATGAGCTGAGAATATTCAAAGTGGGCAACCGAACAAGTGATTAAAGTGTCATTGTTAGAGTGTCAGAGTGGTAACATGTTATAGCACTCAACAAAATCTGCTTGTTGTTGTACAGTAGCCGTAACCATTAGAAAGTAAAAGTCAGAATGAGTATATTTTGTGGTGCTGCATGACATCTAGAAGGCTGGAGGACCCATAGAAATGGTAGTTGATGGGGGTGTTTACTTCCAAATACATGTCTACAGTTGGGATTTCCCAAAAGATGCAATCCTCAAAGCAATGCATGGTTATTTCTGATATTGACATGTTGGCATTTATCAAATGTTATTGTACTTTCAGAATATGAGATAATGCTTATGCTTTTTCCATAAAATAAAATGATCTGTTCTCTTTAATGTTTTTGTGATTGTTCTAGATATATTTTTCTTGGTTTATAAGTGTTGGACTGATGTGTGCCTGTTCAAAATCATTTCTGAATCAGTACAGTATAAATATAAGCCAGCAACAAGGCAAAACAACAAAACAGACTGTTAACTATCAATCATCTATGTATGTGATAGAGTTCTCTTGTCATTAACAACATTTTTTAATATGGGAATATTATTTTTTAACATTTCCCCCAATGATTTATCAAATTTCAAAACCACGCACAATAATGGTTTCATTTGATTAATGTTACTTCTAAGTTTAACTTCCTCAGGCAAAATGTTTTCAAGGAATGCTTAGCTTCCTTAAAGGTCATCTACAGCTAAAGTCTTGTATTGCTCTAGTTTCAAGAGAAGTGGGGAGAGTGGAGAGTAGAGGTGGGGGGGAATGCATCATCAGAAAGATAAAGACTCCAAGGGGAAGGCGATATTCAAAAACGTTTTCATTGCATCCAACTACTGCTGTTCTCCCTTTCTCTCACATACCACCTAAATATTCCCTTATTTGTGGATCTCAAGGAAAAGAAAACAAAACATAAAACCCGGCCAGTGCCATTGATAATTTTCACATAGAATCTAATGTCCCTAAAATGCTGATAGCATTTAGTTCTATTCCAGACTTCGTTGGAAACCTGGTGATATACTGGGCCAGGATTTAGGATCACAGCAAACTTAGATCAAATTTATTTTTACTAATTGCCTGAGTGACCTTTAGCAATTTCCTAACCTCTCTACAGTTTGGTTTTCCTGTCGTGGCATAATGTCGGTTATTATGTCCAATCCTGAAGAAAAAATATAAGAACAAGTACAAAACACAAATAGGGCATAAAAAATGTATGTCTAAAATGTAGAGCAAAATAGTATGGTAGTTAAAAGAAAGAAATTAGGAGACACATAGACATGTTCAAATTTAGGCTGTACAATTCCCAGCTGTGGCATCTCTTCCTCACTGGGCTTCCATTTTCTCAATGGTAAAATGAGACTATTCATGTCTCTTTAGCAGGGGTGCTGTAAAGAGGATATGAAATAATATATGTGATCAGAACAGCACAGCACAGCACACAGAAGGCTCATGGGATGCCTTCACTAAATGGTTGTAATACTGTTACGGCATTATTTTTCCAAATATGTAATAATTCCTGTTGCTAGAGAATATAATCCCTTTCGAACATAGATGTCTGTATTTTTGGCACACCTACCTTTATACATGTTTTCATAAGCACACTATATACAAGAGTCAGAGGTTGGCAGTGGTTAGGTCCACCCCCCTTTCCCACACTGATGAAATCCCTCTGTGACTTCGTGATGCTCAGCCATCTTGAATGCTAGCTATGTCTAACACCGTTTGATACTTGCCCACACCTCACTGGTTGTGCCCGCCAGCTTCAGCCTCCTTTTTCTCATTTCATGAATAGAATGCAAACCACCTCCCAAACGTTAAAGCCATGGGAATCAGAGAGAAGGTGTACGGAGACCCACACACCTGGAAGAGAATCCACTTAGAAATCAGGAAGAGGGTATAGTGTGATCAGTTTCTGAGGTTTGACCTCAAACCCCTCCCTGGTCAAAACTCCATGAAAAAAAGCCCTGAATATTCATCTTTATAAGCAGATGAGATTCGTTAAATCAAAAAGTTCCCACATCCCAGCCTGACAAGGATACCTGCTAGAGGAAGATACAAGTGCTTTCATCATCAATCATTTAGTCAGAAATAAACTGGTCAAAATGTAGCATTAAAATGGAAAAAAAAAATGATGTTCTTTCCGGCTGCCTTCACATAAAAAGGTGAACAAGATTGGTACAAAGAAAAATAACTTTCAGTAGAGTTTATTATGCAGAAATCATTATGTTTCTGGTAAAACTATGCAAAAACCCTTCTCTAGAGAAACTCCAACCCTGTAAACTTTGGCAGCCTGTTAGTTACAATAAGAGGAACAAAGCCTCAAACATTTCTCATGCAAATAAGACGTGCTTTCCATGGCCCTCCATTCAAAAGCAGCTGAGTAGAATAGTTCAGGTTAAGCTGATCCCAGGCAATCCTTTTACCAGCCTAAATCCTCTCTGTGAACAATATGCTGGGCAAGCTCCCTAGGGGTTGGGCAGGTCCCTTTTTCGAATGCTAATCTTCTCAGAATGTCTATACTCCTCTCTTGACTCCATGAGTTAACTTTTCTCCCTGAGAAAAAAAAATTTCCTATGAATTAATGTGTATTTTCTCTGACATTTTTCCCTCTAGCAATTTAATATGGCTGATCTATGGTTACATTAAGGAAGAAAGTATTGATCGAGAACTAAACAGTATTCGCGTTTCAATGGGGCACACTGGTGTCATATCTAAAAATCTCAGAATAAAGAACTGAAAGTCTGATCATTCATGTCATGAAAAAGATACTAGTGACAACATCTTGCTAACCTGATGAGTTTTGCTGACTTTATCAAACGTACTCGACTTTTGCAGACAACAAATTTTATCTGTTAGGATTTTATTGACACTTTAGGGAAATTTTATTGCCTCAATTTTACTATTGAAGGTTCTATGTGAGGACATCTGAAATATATTTTATATTCATTGCATAATGTGATTTTTTTAAAGTAACTACATGAGATTCTTAGAGGAGAAGTTACAGACCATCTATGACTGAATACAATAAATAGGAAATTCCATGTGATCTAAAAAGAGTGGAGTAAATTCTCCCTTGTGTATGACAATCACTTTGGTAAGAAAGTGAATGAATCTCAAAATTACTCAAAATGAATGAATCAATGAATTATCAATGATAATTTCCAATCTCAGAAATTGTGTTCACTGCCTCTAAGAACCAGGGTAATTCAAATTTAGATAGGCCACATACATTTCATTAGAAGTCTATACTTAGAAGATTTCAGTAAAATGAAAACAAGGTTAATTTCTGAATCAAGATATATGTGTGTTTCAGTATGCATGTATATACAGCTATCTAACATTTATCTGCATAATAAAGTGGAATAGATGACAATTCAAGGTCAAAGAATCAGTTAGCAAGCACTGCATAATAGCACCTCTAAACTCAGTGGGTTAAAACATCCACCATATACTCAGTTCATGGTTCTGCAGCCTGACAATATAGACAAGGCTCAGTTACTCTGGACCAGGTTCAACTAGTGGTCCCTTATACTCTGGACCAGGCTTGGCTGCTCTTAGCTGGGCTTGCTCATGCATTTGTGGTCAGCTAGTAGAGTGTCTAGGAGTGGCTGTGTTGCAGTGGCTTCAACTGAGCTGCTGGAATAAAAGAAACCTCTCATTTGGCTTCTCATTCTCCAGAAGACTTGTTCTTGTGAAGGTTTCAGCAAACAAGCCTCAATGCTCAAGCACTTTCAAGTGTCTGCATTGTGTTTCTAACTGACCCATTTGCTCTAGACAAGTTGAAAAACCAAGCCCAGAGTCAAAAGTCCTGGATACAGTTAGGTGCAAACAGATTTGTCCCATATCTTCAACCAATTCATCACAGCCAAAATGTCCCATGAGCTCTAATACCCTTTCATAAAGTACTCAGGATATGCAGATTACAAAACATTTATCCAATCTGTCAGTCAACAAGTTTTAAATGCACACCTACTAAGCACCATGCACTGTCTTAGAAGACTGTTTTAGAAGACACTGTTTTGTATCACTGAACAAAATACATACACTCATGGTATTTATTTTCTAGTTAGGTGGTTGAGACACAATAAACAAAATAAATAAAGCATTTGCACAGTATATTAAACTTAGGTAAATGCAATGGGAAAATAAAGCCACCTAACTAAGAATGTTGAAATGTGATGAAGACAACATCAAATAGTGAAGTCATTGAAGGGTTTATTGTAGCCAGTAAGGTGGAACCCATGTGTACATCTGGAGGATAGAACCTCCAGGGGAGAGAGGACAACAAATGCAAAGGCCCTGAAAGGATAAATAGCCTGGAATAATCAAGGAGGCAGTGTGCCTAGAACAGGTGAGCAGATGAATAGTTCAGCAAAGATTCATTGGAGATGGAGTAGTGGCAGTGGTGTGTCTGGAATGGGTACACTTTAGAGAGACCCTGCATGATATGTTCTATGCAGATGTAGGCTGAAGACAGCAGGCCAGGCACAATAAATGTTGCCCATTTCCATTTTCCTCCCTTGCTTTCTTTGTCAAGCATATCTAAGAAATTAATTTAGAAGAACAATATTGAGAAAAAATGAAATGATCATTCATTACAGAAAAAAATCATTTAAGAGTCAAATAGATCTAACTTTAAACTGACGCTCCACTATTTCCTTGGTAATTTCCATTACATCATTTCCCCCCTTACCTTATCTGTAAAATGGGCATAATAACACCTACTGGACATTACTGTTGGAAAGAGTGAACAGGTTAAGGCATACAAAAGTGCCAGCCATAGTGGGAGCATTTGAGAAAAGAAACATTTTATCATGAAGTATTTCTAGTGATCACTTCTAGCCTTCTTCACCAGTAGACTCCGTACAGGTCAGATTCATGTTTGTTTATTTTTATATTGCCTTCCTACAGTCTCCAGCTCTTTGACTAGTACATACCATCACAGTATAAACGTTAGTGAATAATTAAATTATTGATGAGTGTATGAAGGAATAAATGAATGAATGAACTTCTGAATGCCTCTCCTTGTCCTTGGTCTGATTAAGATGTCTTGTCTCCCAGATTTTCTAGCTGCTTCACTAGATAGTAAATACCTTGAGGTGTGACCCACATCTTTAAATTCCTAGCAAACAGTGCCCATTAATTGAATTTAATTCAATAGAGAAGACAGGTAACACTAAATACAAGATTTTATCTCTGATATATTTCCTTTATCTTGATGCCTTGTGAACTCCTCCTTCCTCAGTTTATGAGTTGCTGTAATATTGCAAGATGATTTCTTGAAATTGTTTAAAGTTTAAAAAGGAAATGAAAAAGGAACTGGTGTTAGCACAGAACAAATCGGGAGTTTCTTAAAAGCAGTCGGGTACATAATTGAAAACTAATTGGATGTTCTAATCCATATGCATGAAAAACAATTTGCATAGCTTCATTATTTAAAAGCAGTGTAAAGATGAGGCTGTGGTGGGAATTTACTAGAGAAATATTCTTCTGAGAATATTCAAGCAAAATGAAGGATAACTCTTTAATTCTTGGAAAAAATTTTGGAAATACCTGAACACTGTCAATAACCTGTGATTTGGCTTTGATTTCATCAGTAAAAGTGTTATAGTCAAGATAAAATTAGTCCCAAACTAATTATGCCCACATTTTACTTCAAAGGAGAATTCCAATCTTAAGAATATTTCCCTGAGACAATGAAAACAGACAATTTGGAGTTCAAAACACTTGTCATTGAAATCTTGGTTATTATTAGTTTCTAACCTGGGTCAAAATTTGTGGTGAATCATCTGACATATGCTTTACTCTTCAGTTTGGATATAACTCTATTAGTTGTATACTATCTTCTGATGATCTTGTTTACTCTGTTTCTAAGATATCCCATTAATACTAAAAATGAGATTCATTAATCTCATTGTTTGGAAATCCTTAATTTGTTCATTATCTTGTTTTTACTCACCTCAGTCAAAATGATATTTACAAAAGAACTTTAGTTTTTCATAAGGTGAAGTAACAGGAGCCAGATTTTCCTTCCACTATAAACAACTGGGAAGAATGGAAAAGATATATGAAACAATGGTTTCCAGACATTGGATAGCAGGCAATGAGATGCTTGAGAGAAGGGGAAAAATTACAAGAGCCCTAAAATTGCCTCAGCAATTTGTCACTTGAATTAAATGGCATTTTTTGGCATGGGCAGGCACTGGATATTGAACCCAGGTCTCCAACATGTCAGGAGAGAATTCTGCCACTGAGCCACTGTTGCACCGTCCTAGAGTGACATTTGATTATAGCACACTAACAGAAAAACTGAGTAAGCTAGTGAGTAAATTGAGAAAGACAATTGAACAGACAAGGGGAGTGAAATGGAGATAAAAAACTGAGCTCTCCCTTGGGAGGGATGGAGGTTGTACCTTGATATCTGGCTTCTCAGGTTCAATTCTCATTTCTTGTTCTTGGATGCTCATAATATCGGCAGCTATGACCTTACAATAAACCTCCCTCTATTTCAGCTGATTGAATTTCTGCTGCTTTTAACTACATGTGCCCTAAATAAAACAAGTTCCAGGCAGATCATATTCGGGTGATATAGCATCATATACTCACTCATCTGCATATATGGTTTCTTAGAAAGAATTCCAAAGCATGACCACCAAATAAAAATGGTCTCCATGGTGATAAAGAAGGTGTGGAAGGAAACTTAGAGGACACCTATCCTAACCCTCTCATTTTACAGATGACGGCAAAATATCTATGGAGAGAAAGTGCCCCAGGTAACTCAGGTCATTTTCACCCACTAACTTTTCACTTGGCAAGTCTATTTAGAATTAAATAACTGAATAAACTTGTGATGTGGAACTTGCTACCACAAGAGGCAAACGATTCCAATTTCAGGCAACATTAATTGTGAGAAAGTTCTTTCCAATATTACTCCAGAAACCACATCATTTTTATCCACTGAAACTACTGTTGCTTTCTACTGACACATAAAATAAGTCTGATGTCACTTCCATGTGAATTCATTTACTCTATCATTCAAGTAGCAGAGGGCTATTGATGTTCACTGTGTGCCAGACACTTTGATTGATGTCAGGAATATCAAGATGCAAATAGCTTAAATCTTTCTAGTACATCCATATGCATAATAATTGTTAATATTTATTAAGTGTTTCCCACATTCCAGTTTTAAATGCATCATCTAAATCCCCATAAAAAACCTTATTGTCCAAACTTTTTAGGCAAGAAAATCCAATCACACAGTACTTAAATAACTTCTCCAAGGTTTCATGGCTGGTTCTGAACATCCAGAAGTCATACTCTTAATGAGAAAGTGATATAGTCTCAGGAATGACTGTGGCATTGACAATATAGCAGCTAAATATTCATTGAACATGTATTGTCTGTGGGACACATGATAAAAGCATAACATTACATTAATTTTCTAATTTGATTCTCAAAACCACCCATTGATTTAGAGACGTTCTCCATATTCATTCCAAAGATGAAGAATGTGAGGTTTGGAGAGGTGAAAAATCACCTCCAGTGGTGACAGTATTCACAGGTGAAAGAGGCAAGATGAGAAAATAGATCTTTCTGATTCAAAGTCTGTCTTTCTTGCTATAATCCTAAATTTCTTTCCATTTTCTTTCTCAGGGAGGAAAAAAGCTTTCCAACCAGAAGAACAGCAGAAAAAGTATTCAGATTTGTGAAAGAACAAATTCTATTACATGGAGAGTAAGTGTGTTTTACTTGTTTTGTTTCATTTTGTTTTCCTTCCACTTTCTTCTTTTATTGGAAAGCAGACACAGATCACAGCACAGGTGGAAGGCAGCATGACATTACCTGGCCGGCCAGACCAGGGCCGCATCAGCCAGGGGGAGGGCTGGAAGCATGTCCAGACCTAAAGCCAAGGCCACAGAGGTATGAACAGAAGAGGTTCATGCCCATGTGCCATGGTCAGCAACCTTTTGCAGGAAGAACAATGGTCCCACAGTGATGTCTACTTCTTCTGTCACTTGGCTGGAGTTTCAGGAAGCAGATTTCTGCCACTGGCTTGCAAAAATGGAGGGCAGCCTTCTTGGAATGGTCTAGAGTACCACAGTCACTCTTATTACAGCATCCACTGCCAACTGTGCCTTTTACTGGAACAATTTTTGAAGGACTTATGAAGGAGTAGGCCTTGTTTTGTTGGTCTGGGGTTTGATCAGCAGGCCTGACCAAGGGTGAGCAGGTTTCAAACCACATAGAGGCTTCAGTGCTGGGCTAGTTTGTTGGAACATGTTCTATAAACACTGTGGGAGTCTTAAATGCACTGCAAAAGATGCGAAGACATCTTTTCAAATAAGGTCAGGTGAACTACAAAGTCCTATTCCTCCTCTAGAGATGGCTTTCCTGGATCATATGAATTCAATATTTATAGTCAGTAATTTAAAGTATTATTGTCTTTATTATAAATTATGTCTGCAAATTTTTAATATTAGCCAGTTCATATTTCTCCATTGAAATCCAGGAACTTATAGTATGAAAAGTAAAACATAGGCTACTAGTCTTCTACATCCCACTAAAGGAAAAGAATATGTCTGGTGGGATTTTTTCTCAGTTGAGAACTCAGAGATTCTTGTTGATATTGGCTTCTTTTTATATAGTCTCACAAACTACCTTTCAGTGATCCAATCTAGAATTTCTCTGCTCCCACTTTCTTTCCTTCTTGAAAATCGGCACAGCATCTACTAGTCCTATGATTCCCTCTTCATTTAAATGCAACATTTTCTGAGGCTTCACAGTGAAAATGAGTTTTATTGGCACCAGTTACTTAGTCCTAAGCCCTATTTTTGCCTGGAGAACAGCTCACTCAGGCTAGTTTTGAGAACCCCTGTTTGTGCCTTTTCATCTATAAACATTTAAAATGGTTCTAAGTAACTTACTTACTCCTTCCTACTCATACTTAAACTCTCTCTTTCAGTCTGAAGATGGTTCTTCACCCTTTATGGCAAAGTTGGAAACAAAATAGGAGTGGATGGGTTCTCCTTGTTCTTCATCAATGTAGTCATCACACACCTTTCCCAAGAATCTTGCCCATTAAAATAGGACCACACCAGAGAGTCTTCTGTGCAGTGTTACCTGCATCTTTGGAGGTCTACCTCTCCATATATGTGTCTTTCCCTCCCGTCCTTAAGGAACATACTATGAGAACTGGTAGAGCTTCATGTTCTTTCTTCCCAATGCAGTACTTCTTCAAGTTCTGAGACTCACAATAGTACCTATTTTTTTAATGAACTTTGTGAAATCACAAAATAAATAATTTTTGCTTCATGGTGCAATATGGCATTGATCTTATTCTCCAATACAATAATTGCAGTTCCAATCTTCTTTTTTTTTAACATGGGCAGGCACCAGGAATCGAACCCAGGTCCTCTGGCACCGCAGGCAAGCATTCCTGCCTGCTGAGCCACCGTGGGCTGCCCAGTTCCAATCTTTTGGATTACCTACAGTGGAATGGTGAATTTTTAGAATATGCAGAAATTTATACAGAATTCCTAATATGATTTTTTATTTTAAAACTTTTATTTTGAATTGACCTCAAACTTCCAAAACTCTTGGAAGAACAAGTAAAATAATTTTTTCTTGAGACATTTGGAAGAAACCCTTGAATTCATTGGAGTGTATGTTCCATGTTTCCCTACATAACTGCAGTGCAACCATCAAAATCAGGAAATTGAATTGAATTATTCCTAAATTTCCTAAACCTCAGACACCATTAAAATTTCACCAATTGTCCCAATCCTAAAATATAGCAAACAAAAGGAACCAGTCCAGAACCACTCATTTTATCACTTCAGCTGGCTTTAATTGGTTACAGTTCCTTGGGCTTTCTTTGACTTTCATGATTTTTGACTCTTTTGAAGATTAAAGCCCAAGTTGTTTTGTTCAATGCCTCTTAATTTGGGTTTGCCTAACATTTCCTCATGATTGGAATCAGGTATGTGTCTTTGACAAGAATATCACAAAAGCAATGCTATGTTCATCTCATTGCATCCTACCATGCAGCAATAATTGAATTTCAAAGATGATGTCATTTACTTTCTTCTCTTGATTAAGCTAGTGCATCTCCATTATAAAGTTACCCTTTTCCCCTTTGGAATTGAAATTATTTTATTGGAAATAACTTTGAAACTACTTAAATATTCCCTTCCCCATCAAACTCATAGCCTCATATTTTACTCACTGGGTTGTAATACATTACCATCTATTTTGGTTGGCTAAAGCTGCCAGAATGCAGTATACCAGAAATGGGTTGGCTTTTAAAAATGGGGATTTATTAGCTTAACAAATTACAATTGTAAAGCCATGAAAATGTCCAAATTAAGGCAACAACAGGAGGATATCTTATGGCTTCAGCGGCTCTTTCAGTTTCTGTGGATTCTCGCTTACTTTGCTGGGACTTTTCTGCATTTAATCTTCATAAAGGACTCCAGTAAAGGGTAAAGACCCACCTTGAATGGAGTGGGTCATATCTGAAGTGAAATGACTTAACCAAAAGGTCCCCTCCACAATAGGTTTGCACCCCCATTTAATCCAAAAGAGAACATAACCTTTTCCATGGTACATAACAACTTTGGAACAGCACACCCCACCCTCTGGGCCACAAAAGCACATGTTCTTTACATAAACAAAATGCATTCATTCCGTCACAATATTCCAAAACATTAAATAATTTCAGTAAAAATATAAAGAACAAAATCTCATCAAAATCAGTTATAAGTGTATTCTATCCTGGAACACAATTCCCTTCTGACTGTGGACCTTTGAAACTTAGGACAAGTTTCCAATATACAAACAAGGGACAGTCATAGAATGAATATTTCCATTTCTATAGGGAAAAATTGGGAGGAAAACAGAGTAACGGGACCCAAATAGTTAAAAAAAACCTGAAAGGCATATTTCAAATTCATAAGTTTTAACATCTAAGAATCATCTAAAAATTATGCTTTATCCATGGGACTTGAGAGAGTGACAGCCCCACCCTTTCCAAGAGCTTTCACAGCAGCCTTGTTCTCTCCAAATATGTGGTGAAGGCTCCAATATCTCTAAACATTGTGGAGACTGCCTTGTTCTCTGTTCCCCCTCCTCAAGCATCAGGGTGACAGTTTGACCCTCTTCCATCTTGAGGGCACACATTCAACACCCTTAGAACAGTGAGGTGGTGGTCAGGTACTCCCCAGTTCCTGGGGAATGCACTGCATGCTCTCTGAGGTCTGGGACAGCAGCACTCTTCATGAACAATGGTGTGGCCAAGCTCACCTCAATCCCCCAGGCATCTGAAAGCCCAGGCATCTGAGAGCCCTGGGATGATAAAAGTCTTCCTGAACAGAGGTGCAGAAGTCAGTCCTCTGCAAACTCTGAGGCAAACTCTCCCCTCACTCATGCATAGGTGGGTCTGCTCTCCTGGCCTGAGGTTTCTTTGCTCCCAACCTCAGTTTTCATGAATCTACCTTTTAAGTCATTTTTTTCTCCAATCTGTCCCTTTTCTATTCCATTTAGTCCAAGATAGCAGTGGTTCTGCTCACACAGATTTTGCAAGAAACACCTCAGTTTTGCATGCAGCACACTGGGATCCCAATCTTCAGTGTCTTGGTCAGGTTCATGTGTCAACATGGCCAGTTGGTGGTACCTGTTTGTCTGATTGGGCAAGTTCTGGCCTGTCTTTTGCTATGAGGACATTTCCCAGAATTAAATCATAATCATGTCCAGCTGCATCCACAGCTGACTCCATTTGTAATCAGCCAAGGGGAGTGTCTTCTTTAGTGAATGATGCTTAATCTAATCACTGGAAAGCTTTTAAGGACAATTCAGAAGAGACAGGTTCTCCTCCTGCTTTGGCTGATGAGCCTCCTCTGTGGAGTTCATCCAGACCCTCCATCAGAATTATCAGCTTCACAGACTGCCCTACAGATTTTGGACTCTACATTCCCATGGGAATTTGGGATATCCCCAAAATCCTTTCTGGATAGCTCTATCTCCAATTCTGAATAGCACTGAAATGGCTGGCTGGTTTCATATTTGGTTAAATCCTCACATGGGGCACTATTCTCTGGGAACTTATTTTCCAAAAGCTCAAAATCTTCTAAACTATCAATTTCTGTTTTCTTTGTACCCAAGAGTTTACTTCTTAGCTTATTTTTTCCCCCTTACATTTTATGAGGAGAAGCTAGGCCACACTTTCCACATTTAATTTGGAAATCTTTTCAGCTATGTATCCAAGCTCATCACTTAAGAATTATGCCGGGCGGCTGCTGTGGCTCAGCAGGCAGAGCTCCGACCTGCCGTGCTGGAGGTCTGGAGTTTGATCCCTGGTGCCTCTTGCCCATATGCAAATTAAAAAAAAAAAAAAAGAATTATGCCTTCCATGTGGCATCAATACTCAATTTTGTCAATTTCTCTGCCACTTTAAAACTGACTTTGAAATGGGAATTATTAAAAAAAAACTATTCTAAGTTTTTCTAAAAACAAGGGTGACCTTCATCATTTTTGTCTAACATCTCATCAGAAGTACCTTTAGTATCCATATTTCTATCAACAGTCTCTTCAAAGCAATCTAGGCCTTTTATATCAAGCATATCACAATTCTTCCATTATCTTCCCCTTACCCATTTATAAAACCATTCCAGCACTTTTATTTTTAAATCATAGCACCCCACTCTTCTGGTATGAAAATCAGTTTCAGTTTGCTAAAGCTGCCAGCATACAATATGTTAGAAATGGGTTAGCTTTTAGCAATGGGGATGTATTAGTTTACAAATTACAATTCTAAGACCATGAAAATGTCCAAATTAAGGCATTAACAGGAGGATACCATCTCTGAAGAAAGGCTGCTGGCATCTGGGACATCTCTCTCACATGAGAAGACACATGGTCAACATCTGCTGGTCCTTTCTTTGGCTTTTGTTGTTTTCAGGTTCTGACTTCAGTGACTCTTGCAGTTTCTTTGGGTCATTGCTTGCTTCTCCAGGGCTTTTCTCTCTCTTGCAGAAGATTTTTCCTAAGCACTCTCCAAACTTCTCTGGGTGTTTCTTACTCTAAGCTCTCTCAGGTTTTTCTG
The DNA here is from genome assembly GCA_004026745.1 of Myrmecophaga tridactyla. Taxonomy (NCBI): domain Eukaryota; kingdom Metazoa; phylum Chordata; class Mammalia; order Pilosa; family Myrmecophagidae; genus Myrmecophaga; species Myrmecophaga tridactyla. Next base: position 6,646 of record PVIY010017573.1, on the reverse strand, counting down.
CCTTTTATCCTCTCATAAAGGACTCCAATAAAGGATTAATACTACCTGAATGGAGTGGTTCACATCTCAACTGAAATAACCTAATCAAAAAGTCCTATCCACAATAAGATTGCATCCACAGGAATGGACTAAAAAAACACAGCTTTTTCTGGGATACATGATAGCTTCAAACCAGTACACCATCTTTATTTATTATGATGCTTAAATTGTCAAATATTTGGACAGAGATAATCCTTTTGATGGATCATTATTATTTTTTCTTAGCTTTCCCATACTTTCTGGTGTAACAAGGTGTTCCACACTCATCTTGTAATTTCTCTGCTTCAGACATGGAATAAGCCATTTCTCCAAGGAGTTCTGGTTCCTTTGAGGACAGTTGAATGAATTTTAAAGGCCAATATCCATATGTCACTGTTCTTAGGTCCTATCAATAGACACTATGGAATACCTGAAACCACATACACATATAACATATGTTTTTTTAAATTAGTTTTTTGGCATGGTCAGGCACCTGAGTATACTGCATAACATATATCATTGTATACACATTTATTATATGTAATTTTATACATATTTATAAACATTTTACAAATTATTAGTCCACACAGATATCTCCAATTCCAACAAAACATAATAGGGTTCATTCCAGTTTTCTCCAATATCTCCTTTTCTTTCACAGTGAAAAAAGATGATCTCATTATCTCCTATATTATTTATTTGATCAGCTTACCTGTATATTATCACCTTCTTGTCTTATTGCATCTCTTTACCCCATGCGGTCTTTCTAATATTTGTTTCAAATATATGCTGACTGATGTGTGGAGTATCCATTTAGCTCCACTGCTTTATTCCCTGTAAGGATTCAGTCATTACTAGAACAAGGTGAAACTGTGACAATATTACAGCTAGAGTAAGTGCAAGATTTAATGGCTAGCTCTACTCAAAATGCATTTCTGAATAGGACTCTTGTGACATACCAGCTAGAGATTAGCACCTGCCATTTATTACTCACACTGCATCAGCCATTCAACTGTGGCCCCTACACGGAGAAAGTTTGTTTGATTTTAGCAGTGGAACCATGCTTAAAATTTTTCAACAATTTACAGTGGAAGAATTTGCTTTTGCACTTCTTGGAAATTAACCAAGCATCAAGAATTCAAAGTCCTCCTAAGTGTGAATAATATCTGTTCTATAGAAGGGAAGGGGCAAAAAGCTTATTGCTTCATTTCCCAGTGCCTGCCCGGGCAAAAAAAAAACTTATTGCACAATATAGTCTATAACTGGCCTATTCTATCCTTCTGGGAGAATATCAGAGTCTAATAAACTACAAAAACAATTCCAAAGACCCTAACATACACTCTAGATGTAGTCCATTTTCCTCTTTGATGGAAGTCTCAGAGAGATTCCATTAAGTGGGAAACACTAGTACCATTTTGTTAGTCTTCTCTATAGTTATAATTAGAAAGGATAGGCTTGAGGACTAACTCCCTGCAGCTAGTTTGGTAGATATCCTAACTCTTCATTTTTTGAAGTCTTGTCTAAACAAGCCATGATATATTTGCCTTTGTCACCATAAATCAACATTTTTACCTCCTACTAAAAAATTAATTTTGGATGCAAAAGATGTAATAAACTTTGGGATGATATTCTGTTACTTTGATTTTTGGAATTTAAACATGGTCTTTGAATCTAACGTGAATTCAATCTTGCCAAGCAAGTTGAAATTTCAACCAGTGTCCTTCACTTTCATAAATCTCATATATATTCTTTGCAGCTGACTCAAATGGACTTAGTTTCCTCAGGTGACCTCTTTTCCCTTAGGTTATTTTACTTTGCATGTGTGAAACACTATCATGGCATGGTATTACAATGGATGTATTATCTCCTTGCTTCCCCTCAAAGCTATGAGTACCTTAAGGTCCATAATTTAACTTAGTTTTGAGCACAAAGCCTGGCACATGACAAACACTCGATAACAACATACTGAAAAATGAAGGAAATCTGGATGGGAGTACCAGCTTGGGTACCTAAATCAGTGGCAAAAGACTAACTGCTCCAGGTGGGCTTAGTTAGACTTAGCTTGACTTGCACCTTCTCTGCTAGTCCACCATTAGTTTCAAATCCAAGGAAGAGGGAAGTGATATTCATTGGCTTAGAAAGCAGGGCATTTACAAGTTGTCAGCCAGGATAGCTACATGAGAAATAAAAACTTTAAAAAAGTAATGACAATATCATCCTTCAGCATCTACTGTTGTATTTCTATCATGTTTTTAGGGGTGGAAGGTGGTTATAGATTTGTAACCCAACCTACTTGACATTGCAAACAACTTTCCTTTCAGGCTCCAATCCAGACCACATTCATGATCATAACCTGTAAAGAATACCAGCCTAGACTCTTGCAGTCATTGCTTTAAATATATTAATCTTTAAAATCTCTCACAAGAACCACACTCTCTCACTGCTCCTATGCATGAAATGAACCCCTCTTCAGTAACATTCCCACCTGCATCACTCTTTTCTATGGTGGCCTCCTCAAACATTCAAGTTTCAGTTTTCATTGTCTCTTCTCCAAGCAGCTGGGTCTCATCATCTCCAACAGGTTAAGCTCTGTTTCATTTATAACACCTAACTTGTCCGTCAAAATAGCCATAGGCTCATAATTATCTTTTGAATTATCAGTGACTCTTTCTGGTCTACAAACCCCATAATAATAGAGACCTTGACATGTCTCTACTATTTTATTTCAATACCTAGCACTTGTATTCAACGATTGAATGACTGAAATTAGATTTTATATTATTTATCTCAGCACCTAACATAGAGTAAGATTCAGGGAATACTTGCTGAATTGTCCAAATAAATCTCAAAACTGGCTATGGAGATGGTGATATAAAAGTCACAAAGTTTTAGATTCAATTTCCCTTTCCTGAGACAGATAATCTAAAATAAACTATGCGTGGTCCCATTTACTTAGCTTAAATAGTGAGTCCAACATTCAATATGGCAGATGCCCTAAAATAGAATGAAAGTTTTCTGGACCAGTAGCAAGAGACTGAAGTTTTTTCACATCATTAACTATGGAAGTACTGAGAGAGATTTCTAATATAATTATTATAACCATGCAATCATAATTATAGCATAAGCAGAAATTATTAAAATTGTCAATAATTGAGAATTTTTTATAATCTAGGGACTGTATCTAAGTACTTCATATATAATATCTACTATGGTCTTCCCAAGATCTTTATAGAATAGATTAAAATGTCTCCCTTAATGGAAGGAGGATGCTGCTCAGAAGTTTTAAATAATTTATCTAAGGAAGATCATGAAGTTAGTTAATACTTAACAAATGGTCTAAAGCCCCAAGATATGCCTGATGCAAAAACCCACATTATTAACATCAGTGTTCCATCTTGCCTTGCTTTCCATGAAATGACATAGTATTGCAAGTGGGACATTTCCTGAATCCTTGTGGGAAATTTTTGTTTTTTGGGGGTTATAGACATTTTGCTTTTAATGGATGATGGAAAAGCATGCATCAAAAAGCAAATTCAATTCAATTCCTGGTGCCTGCCCATGCCAAAAAAATAAATAAATAAAAAGTGAAAAAAAAGCAAATTCAGGGTTGGCAGGGCAAGATCGGCAAGATGGCAGTAAGGAGGTATGGAATTTAATTCATTCTCTAGAGCAGATAATAGTGAGCAATTGTCTGAAACTGATTGGGTGAAATGCACAACAGTGTGGAATGGGTGGAAGGACGGAGATCACACCACAGAATTGCAAGTAAAGTTCCCAAAATCTGGAGGATGGAGCCCCTCACCCACTGGAGGTATGGCAGGTTCAGATTGAACAATTCCCCATGGGAGAAAAAAGCAGTTTCTGCTGAGAACAGGGAAAGGCAGCCCAGCCAAGCTCCAATTGTGATTTTAATGAACAAATTTGGACTGCCTAATACAAGCTCCAAGCACAGAAAAACTGAGAACAAATAAGCAAGGAATCCTGAAGTTTCTCCCAGCAGATAGTACGTGAAGCTAACAGAAGAAAAAATTGAGATTTTAGAGTCAGCCCAGCTCAGAATACTGGAAAAGGGCTTGCCCAAACACACAGAGCCAGGTAGCAACTCCAGTTCCTGACAGGGGAAGCTTTGGGTCTGTGGACTGGCTCTTCAATGGTATTAAAAAAAAAAAAAAAAAAAAAAACCACAACAACTAAGTAGTTCATTAGAGAAAGACTCAGACATTTTCAACTGGTAGCCCCAATCCAGGAAAGGGCAGAAGTAAGATAGGTCTGAGAGACAAAGAAACATTCAAGGGAAGGAGATAATTCCCTAAAGGGAATTATCCTGCCCAGGAAAAGGGGGCAGGGCTCAGCTCAAGTGGAAAGAGAATTCAGACCCCAGGGGCTAAACCCTAAATCCACCCTCTACCTCAGTTTAGAATTAAAGGCACCACATCCGTTTACACCAGTGGAGACCTGCAGACTGACAGGCACCACCAGCTGGGAAGGATAGGAAAAGCACAGAATTGAGAGGCTTCACAGGAATCTCTACAATCTTCAAAAGTCTCATTCCCAGGGAAACTTGGTACTAATCACATTCCTCCTAAGACCTGGGCCTGTCTTGTCTGGGTAAATATGAATTGGGTCAATGATATCTGGGGAAACCATCCTAAAAATAAAAAGCGGGGGAGGGAGGTTCCATTCAGGCAGGGCAGGAACAAGAAAATCAAGAGCTGAAAAATTCTGAACACAAAAACAGATAGATAACAAAGCCAGCCAACAAGAAAACCCTAAGTAAAAGAGTAAAAACATCTTTCAGAATGAATTAATCAAGAAAACTGATTCTGACACAGAAACAAAAATTATGAGTCATACTAGGAAAAATGATGACACGGCACAAAGGAACAAACTAACACTTCAAATGAGATACAGGAGTTGAAACAACTAAACTAATTAATGTTCAATCAACCATGCTAAATCAAGTAAAAAATCAAATCAAGATTAGAACAGAAATAAATTAAATTGAGAACATGAAAACAATAGAGAGAATCAACAAAACCAGAAGCTAGTTCTTTGAGAAACCAAAATTGATGGACCTTTATGTAGGTATGCTGGTTTAAATCTATTATGCACCCCAGAAAAGCCTCATCCTTTAATCCTCATTCAATATTGCTGGGTGGAATCTTTTCTATTGTTTCCATGGAGATGTGTCTTCATGCAATAAAGGTGGGGTTGTTTACTGGAGCCCTTTAAGAGGAAACCATTTTGGAAAGAGCTTTAGAGCCAATAGACCCCACACAGTCAGAGACCTTTGGGGATGAAGAAGGAAAACATCCTCGGGGGAGCGTCATAAAATACGAACCCATGATAAAAAGACAGCAGATGACACCATGTGCTTTCCCAGCTGAGAAAGAAACCCCACACTTCATGGCCCTTTGTTTGGAATTAGGGTATCTTTTTCTGGGTGACTTAATTTGGACATTTTCATGGCTTTAGAACTGTAAACATGAAACTTAATAAATTCTTTTTTTAAAAGCTGTTGTTGCATTTCTGATATATTGCATTCTGGCAGCTTACAAACTAAAACACTAGGCTAACAAAAAAAAAGAGAGAGAGAGAAAGGATGCAAATAAATTCAGAAATGGGAAAGGGGACATAACTACTGACACTGCAGAAATAAAGGAGACAATGAGAGGATTCTGTGAACAACTATATGCTAATAAACTAGACAATGTAGATGAAATAGACAATGACTCAGAGAAGCCTGAAGAACAAACATTGACTTGAGAAGAAATAGACAACCTCAACAAACAAATCACAAGCAAAAAGATTGAACCAGTCATCAAGAAGCATCCCAAAAAAGAAAAGTTCAAGACCATATGGCTTCACATGTGAATTCTACTAAATTCTTTAAGAAAGAATTAGTATCAACCCTGCTTAAACTTGTAAAAGAAATGAAAGAGGAGTAAAAGCTACCTAACTCCTTCTACAAAACCAAAATCACCCTAATACCAAAACCAGACAAAGACACTACAAAAAAAAAAGTTACAGTCCAATCTCTTTAATGAATATAAATGCAAACATCCTCAACAAAATATTTGCAAATTGAATCCAGCAGCACATTAAGAGAATTGTACACCATGAACAAGTAGGATTTATTCCAGGCATGCAAACCTAGTTCAATATAAAAAGGGCAATTAATGGAATATTCCACACCAATATATCAAAGTGGAAAAACCACATGATCATCTGATTTAATGCACAAAAGGCATTTGACAAAATTTAACATCTGTTCTTGATGAAAACACTTCAAAGGATAGGAATAGAAGGGAACTTCCTCAACATGATAAAGGGAATATTTGAAAAACCCATGGCAACATCATACTCAATGGAGAAAGATTGAAAGCTTTCCCTCTGTGATCAGGAACAAGACAAGGATGCCCACTGTTACTGTTTTAGTTTGCTAGCTGCCGGAATGCAATACACCAGAAATGGAACGGCTTTTAAAAGGGGGAATTTAATAAGTTGCTAGTTTACAGTTCTAAGGCCAAGAAAATGTCCCAATTAAAACAAGTCTATGGAAGTGACCAATCAAAGGCATCCAGGGAAAGATACCTTGGTTCAAGAAGGCCGATGAAGTTCAGGGTTT